>JACEEZ010022094.1:125000-132500 GCA_016584305.1 Chionoecetes opilio
TTCATGCACATTTCTTCAGAGTCTCGTAACGGCATTTCTTTAGCGTGTTTTACTGTTTTTTATCTGATAATATTATTGAAAAAACATTTACGAAGATTACAGTATATCATATATACTGATAAACCAGTCTATATGATAGTCCATAGACCACTATATCTCTTTGTCGGGCGGGCCGCGGGCCGCTATGCAGCCTGGCAATTTCAAAACATTGTCGCGTGAACAGTCCAGAGATATAGTGGTCTATGACCTAGCCTAACTTAATCTTTACCTAACACACACACAAAAAAAGCGGCAGGAACGGTTAGCAGATGCATTAAAAAAACATCAAAATTCACCAGAAAAAAATAATTCGTCCACCAAAGTGAATATGTCGTCAAACTGGAATATTAATACTAAAATGACCTTTTTGCGCCCCTCCCAACACTCTTGTTTCTTTTTCTTTCTTCTTTCTTGAAATAGGTTCTTTCGTGCTGTTTTGTTTATTTTCTTTTTTTGTTTCCTCTTTACTCTCTTCCCTCTTTACTTTCTGTCCTATCTTTCCTCCATCCTTACCCTCCTTCCTTTTTTCCTTTCCTTTCCTTTTCTTCTCCCTTTCATTCTTTCCTCCTACATTTCCTTCCTTCTTCTTCTTCTTCTTTCTTCTTTCTTGAAATAGGTGCTTAGAAATCTTAAGACTTCTTTCTTGAAATAGGTGACTGTTTAGTATCCTTAACCCCTTCACGCCCAGATCTTTCCTTTTCTATAAAAAATCATGCTGTTAGCCATAAAATTAAGAAAAGTCACTGAAATTACCAAATTAGTTAGTGGACAAGGATACTAAACAGGTCTTATCTATAAAATACTGCTTATATTCACTAAAGAACGTCTAATGGTAGCCAAATTATAATAGAAATTACCTTCTGGGTCTCTAGGAGTTAAGCCTCTTCTTTCTTGAAGTAGGTAAAAGGTCTTGTTTCTTGAAATATTATATGATAGCCTTTAATGCCAGTGCAGAGAGGGAATAAGGGTGATAATGCCTTGCTAACACCCTATGATAGCTGCACAGAGAGGGAATAAGGGTGATAATGCCTTGCTAATACCCTATAATAGCTGAGAGGGAATAAGGGTGACAATGCCTTGCTATGACAATGCCTTGCTAATACCCTATTATAGCTGTGCAGGGAGGGAATAAGGGTGCTAATGCCTTGCTAAATTTTTTTTTTTTTTTTTTTTTTTTTTTTTACATCACAAAGAACTGCCCAAGGGCACAACAAAAATGGGTACCACAAATCCCGCTTAGTTGCCAGTCCCTATGATAGCTGTACAGTGAGGGAATAAGGGTGTTAATACCTTGCTAATACCCTATGATAGCTGTGCAGAGAGGGAATAAGGGTGTTAATGCCTTGCTAATACCCTATGATAGCTGTGTAAAGAGAGAATAAGGGTGTTAATGCCTTGCTAATACCCTATAATGCCTGTGTGAGAGGGAATAAGGTGTTAATGCCTTGCTAATACCTTATGATAGCTGTACAGTGTACAGAGTGAGAATAAGGGTGTTAATGCCTTGCTAATACCCTATGATATCTGTGCAGAGGGAATAAGGGTTTTAATGCCTTGCTAACATCCTATGATAGCTGTGCAAAAAGGGAATAAGGGTGTTAATGCCTTGCTAACACCCTATGATAGCCTTTAATGCAAGAGCAGAGAGGGACTAAGGGTGTTAATGCCTTGCTAATACCCTATGATAGCTGTACAGAGAGGTAATATAGGTGTTAATGCCTTGCTAACACCCCTATGATGGCAGTGCAGACGAGAATAAGGGTGATACTACTGCCGTCTAACAACAACCTAGTTGATGGCTTTGCAAAGAGAGGAATAAGGGTGACAAATGCCTTGCTAATCCCTATGATTCTGTGCAGAAGGGAATAAAGGTAATAAATGCCTGCCTACCACCCTATGAGGTTGTGCAGAGAGGGAATAAGGGTGGGCTAATTCCTTGCTAATAAGCCTATAGATGGCTGTGCAGAGAGGAATAAGAGTGATAATGATTATGATACTGATAAATAAATGCCGTAGGTGGTAAGCGGCTTGTCTCGATTCGTTTATAATTTTGAAGGGGGTTTTTGTAAAAACACTTTATGAGTATTAGATTACAGGAAGAAACTCCTGTGCGGTACCTAAATCCGCGTGCCTTCACACGTGCCGTGAAGGCACGCGGGGGCGAGTGAGGCTCCTTCGCTTCACTCGTTCCGTGAGGCACGCGGGGGCGAGTGAGGCCCTCCCTGCCCCGTCCGTGAAGGCACGCGGGTGGGTGGGTGAGGCCCTCCTTCACTCGTGCCCGTGGAGGCACGCGGGGCGGGTGAAGGCCCTCCTTCACTCGTGTGTTGCCGTGAACGTGCCACGCGGGGGCGAGTGAGGCCCGTCCTTCACTCGTGCCGTGAAGGCACGACGGGTGGCGAGGAGGCCCCTCCTTCCTCTTGCCGGTGAGGCACGCGGGGGGCGAGTTAGGCCCTCCTCATCACTCGGTGCCGTGAAGGCGCGCGGTGCGGCTGAGGGCCTCCCTGCGCCCATGCCGGTGAAGGCACGCGGAGCGGGTGAGGCCCTCCTTCACCCGTGCCGTAGAAGGCACGCGGGGGCTGGTGAGGCACTCCTCAACACCGTGCCGGGAAGGCACGCGGGGGCTGGTGAGGCCCTCCTTCACTGCCGTGCCGTGAAGGCACGCGGGGGCTGGTGAGGCCCTCCTTCACCCGTGCCGTGAAGGCACGCGGGGGCGGGTTGTGGTTGTGGGCGTTAAGGCATGCTGGCGGCATACGGTGGGCGTACCGTGGCGGGAGAGGGTGAGAGCGGCGCCCATGCATAGAGCTAGGGGCAGGAAGATAGGAAAAGATAGGGAAAAGATAGATAGATAAGAAAATGGTAGAGAAAAAGTTAGTTAATAGTTTTAAGTTAGTAGTTAGTAGTTAAAGTTAAATGTAAAGATAGGAAAAAAGTCAGGTTGAAATGCGAGCACTTTATTATCTCTTATATTTTCAAGTATTTCAGTTGTACACTTTCAACTATTTAAACTGTACTATATTTCAACTGTACTATATTTCAACTGTACTATATTTCAACTGTACTATATTTCAACTGTACTATATTTCAACTGTACTATATTTCAACTGTACTATATTTCAACTGTACTTTATTTCAACTATTTCAACTGTACTATATTTCAACTATTTCAACTGTACTATATTTCAACTGTACTATATTTCAACTATTTCAACTGTACTATATTTCAACTGTACTATATTTCAACTGTACTTTATTTCAACTATTTCAACTGTACTTATTTCAACTATTTCAACTGTACTATATTTCAACTATTTCAACTGTACTATATTTCAACTGTACTATATTTCAACTGTACTATATTTCAACTGTACTTTATTTCAACTGTACTATATTTCAACTGTACTATATTTTCACTAATTTCAACTGTACTATCTTTTCAGCTGTCTATAGTTTAACTGTACTTTATTCAACTATTTCAACTGTACTATATTTCAACTATTTCAACTGTACTATATTTCAACTGTACTATATTTCAACTGTACTATATTTCAACTGTACTTTATTTCAACTATTTCAACTGTACTATATTTCAACTATTTCAACTGTACTATATTTCAACTGTACTATATTTCAACTGTACTATATTTCAACGATTTCAACTGTACTATATTTCAACTGTACTAGTTTTCAACTGTACTATATTTCAACTGTACTTTATTCAACTGTAAAACTATATTTTCAACGATTTCAACTGTACTATATTTCAATCATTTCAACTGTACTATATTTCAACTGTACTATATTTCAACTGTACTATATTTCAACTGTACTATATTTCAACGATTTCAACTGTACTATATTTCAACGATTTCAACTCGACTATATTTCAACTGTACTATATTTCAACAGTACTATATTTCAACGATTTCAACTGTACTATATTTCAACTATTTCAACTGTACTATATTTCAACTGTACTATATTTCAACTATTTAACTGTACTATATTTCACGATTTCAACTCGACTATATTTCACTGTAACTATATTCAACGTACTAGATGTTCAACGAGTTCAACTGTACTTATTTCCAACTTGTCAAATGTACTATATTTCAACTGTAACTCTATTTCAACTATTTCAACTGTACTATATTTCAACTATTTCAACTGTACTATATTTCAACTATTTCAACTGTACTATATTTCAACTATTTCAACTGTACTATATTTCAACTATTTCAACTGTATTATATTTCAACTATTTCAACTGTACTATATTTCAACTATTTCAACTGTACTATATTTCAACTATTTCAACTGTACTATATTTCAACTATTTCAACTGTATTATATTTCAACTATTTCAACTGGACTTATTTCAACTATTTCAACTGTACTATATTTCAACTATTTTCAAAACTGTACTATATTTTCACTATTTCAACTGTATTATATTTCAACTATTTCAACTGTAGCTATATTGTTTCACTATTTCAACTGTATTATTTCAACTATTTCAGACTGTACTATATTTCAACTATTTCAACTGTACTATATTTCAACTATTTTCAACTGTACTATATTTCAACTATTTCAACACTACTATATTTCACAACTATTTCAACTGGTACTATATTTCAACTATTTCAACTGTAACTTATTCAATAGTTCAACCTGTACTATATTTTCAACTATTTCAACTGTATTATATTTCCAACTATTTTCACTGTATTATATTTCAACTATTTCAAGCTGTATTATAGTTCAACTATTTCCAACTGTACTAATATTTCAACTATTTCAACTGTACTATATTTCTAACTATTTCAACTGTTTATATTTCAAACTATTTCAACTGTACTATATTTCACTATTTCACTGTATTATATTTTCAACTATTTCAACTGTAGCTATATTTCAACTATTTCAACGGTATTATATTTCAACTATTTTAACTGTAGCTATATTTCAACTATTTCCTGTACTATATTTCAATTTTTCAACTGTACTATATTTTCAACTAATTTCAACTGTATCTATATTTCAACTTTCAACTGTAATATATTTCAAACTATTTTCACTGTACATTTTCAACTATTTTCAAATGTACTATAATTTTCAACTATTTTCAACTGTACTATCTTTCAACTATTTCAACTGTACTAATTTTCAACTGTACTATATTTCAACTATTTCAAACTGTACTATATTTCAACTATTTCAACGGTACTAATATTTCCACTATTTCAATGGACTATATTTTCAACTATTTCAACTGTACTATATTTCACTATTTCAACTTACTTATTTCCACTGTCTTATTTCAACTATTTCAACTGTACTATATTTCAACTGTACTATATTTCAACTATTTCAACTGTACTATATTTCAACTGTACTATATTTCAACTATTTCAACTGTACTATATTTCAACTGTACTATATTTCAACTATTTCAACTGTACTATATTTCAACTATTTCAACTGTACTATATTTCAACTGTACTATATTTCAACTATTTCAACTGTACTATATTTTCAACTAAATTTCAATTGTAACTAAATTTCAACTGTACTATATTTCAACGATTGCAACTGTACTATATTTCAACTATTTCATTGTACGAATTTCAACTGTACTATATTTCAACTATTTCGCACTGTAGTATAATTTTCAACTGTACTATATTTCAACTGTATTTTCACTGTACTATATTTCAAGTATTTCAACTGTACTATTATTCAACTATTTCAACTGTACTATAGTTCAACTGTACTATATTCAACTATTTTCAACTGTATTATATTTTTCACTATTTCAACTGTATATTTTCACGATTTCAACTGTACTATATTTCAACTATTTCAACTGTACTATATTTCAACTATTTCAACTGTACTATATTTCAACTGTACTATATTTCAACTGTACTATATTTCAACTGTACTTTATTTCAACTATTTCAACTGTACTATATTTCAACTATTTCAACTGTACTATATTTCAACTGTACTATATTTCAACTGTACTATATTTCAACTGTACTATATTTCAACGATTTCAACTGTACTATATTTCAACGATTTCAACTCTACTATATTTCAACTGTACTATATTTCAACTGTACTATATTTCAACGATTTCAACTGTACTATATTTCAACTGTACTATATTTCAACTATTTCAACTGTACTATATTTCAACTATTTCAACTGTACTATATTTCAACTGTACTATATTTCAACTATTTCAACTGTACTATATGTTCCAACTGTACTTATTTCTCACTATTTCACTGTACTTATTCACTGTAGCTATAATTTCAACTATTTCAACTTTACTATATTTCAACTATTTCAACTGTAGTACTATATTTCAACTGTACTATATTTCAACTGTACTATATTTCAACTATTTCAACTGTACTATATTTCAACTATTTCAACTGTACTATATTTCAACTATTTCAACTGTACTATATTTCAACTATTTCAACTGTACTATATTTCAACTATTTCAACTGTACTATATTTCAACTATTTCAACTGTATTATATTTCAACTATTTCAACTGTATTATATTTCAACTATTTCAACTGTACTATATTTCAACTATTTCCACCTATATTTCCAACTATTTCCACCTATATTTCCAACTATTTCCAACTGTACTATATTTCAAACTATTTCAACTGTATTATATAGGTTTCAACCTATTTCAACTGTATTATATTTCAACTATTTCAACTGTACTATATTTCAACTATTTCAATTGTACTATAGTTGCAAACTATTTCAACTGTACTATATTTCACTTTTCAACTTGTACTATATTTTCCACTATTTCAACTGTACTATATTTCAACTATTTCAATGTCTAATTTCAACTATTTCAACTGTACTATATTATCACTATTCACTGTACTATAGTTGCAACTATTTCAACTGTACTATATTTCCAACTATTTCAAACTGTACTAATATTCAACTATTTCAACTGTACTATATTTCAACTATTTCAACTGTACTATATTTCAACTATTTCAACTGTATTATATTTCAACTATTTCAACTGTACTATATTTCAACTGTACTATATTTCAACTATTTCAATTGTACTAAATTTCAACTGTACTATATTTCAACTATTTCAACTGTACTATATTTTTTCACTGTACTATATTTCACTATTTTCAACTGTACTATTTTCAACTTTACTATTTTCAACTATTTCACTGTACTATACAATTTCAACTATTTTCAACTGTACTATATTTCAACTATTTCAACTGTACTTATTTCACCTATTTCACTGTACTATATTTCAACTATTTCACTGTACTATATTTCAACTATTTCAAACTGTACTAATATTTCAACTATTTCAACTGTACTATATTTCAACTATTTCAAATGTACTATATTTCACAACTATTTCAAACTGTAACTATATTTTCAACTATT
>JACEEZ010022094.1:137500-150000 GCA_016584305.1 Chionoecetes opilio
GTCTTACGCATAAAGCAGGTGGAGGTGTCATTCTTTACATTAAAGATAATTTGCAAGCAATCGAAATCGATAAAGTAAATCAAGATCATTATGACTCAGTCTACGCAAAGATTAAACTTAACGGTAAACTGCTAACTCTAGGGACAATATATCGTCCTCCTAAATCAAAGGTGGAAGTAGAGTGCATCCTGTATGACGAGATAAAGTCAGTTGTCAACAATAATCACGACATAATTATGTGTGGAGATTTTAACCTACCTCGTATAAACTGGAATAATAATTCTACTGATAGAGAAAGTATGCCATTGCTTGATATGGTAAACGAATTATATTTAATTCAGGTGGTCCGTGACCCTACAAGGGATAATAGTATCTTAGATTTAGTTTTCACTACCGACATCGATCTCATTGATCATTGTGACATTGGTGAGCATTTAGCAAACAGTGATCACAGGTTAATAAGAGGCGGCATAAATTGCAACGTAAACATCACAGAAAATCAGTTATTAGTTCCCAATTATGATAAAGTGGATTTCACGAAGATCAGCAGGGTACTAAGCGAAGTTGATTGGATTGACCTATTAAATGGTAGTAACGCCGAAAATATGAGTAATTTATTCGCAAATATACTCCTATCGGTTGTTGGAAAATATGTTCCCATGGAAAGAAAACGCTTGAATAACAAAAACAGACCCTGTTGGATGACTAATGAGATTCAACAAATCATCAGCAGTAAGCGACGAGCTTATAAAGTTTACAAGCGATCGAATGCGGACTGCGATTTTAGAGCTTACAATGTCTTAAAGCGTCGTTGTTAAGGTTTAATTATAGACCGGGAGCCCAGGGGTATCAACCTAGCTGGGAAGGTTAAAAGTATTCATGTGTACCATTGTGTCGCGGGTACTTCCAGTTAGAAGAAAATGGCCTTCTGCCGGTCTGCCGCTGGTGGGTATAGACCTGAGGGGTATATTCTAATACCCAAAAATATGTCTAGATCAATGCATGATGTTAAAACCTGGATTTGTGTTCAAAGTATTACCCACCATGTGTGCATTCGTGCGCGTCGGTAACGCCAGAAGTTTTTAGTGGTGGGTGGGGGTCGCCAGACGTCATTATGTGGGGGGTAAAAACTGGTATAGACTAGCTGATCGAGTAAAAGGATGGGACGTTGTAAAATGTTCGTCATACCTCCCAGAGTGTAGAATGACCAATGCCAGAAACTTCCTGTGGTGGGGCACCCCCGCCAGAAGCCCCCAAATTGTCAGCCCCGCAAAAATTGGCTAGACTAGCTGATCGAGTAAAAGGATGGGACTTGTTGTAAAATGTTCACCATACATCTCGGAGTGTAGAATGACCAATGCCAGAAATTTCCTATGGTGGGGCACCCTCGCCAGAAGCCCCCAAATGGTCAGCCCCCGCAAAATTTGGCTAGATTAGCTGATCAAGTAAAAGGATGGGACTTGTTGTAAAATGTTCACCATACCTCCCGAAGTGTAGAATGACCTTTTTCTTAGAAATTTCCTGTGGTGGGGCCTCCCCCCAACCCCCAGAAGCCCCCTGATGGCCATTCTCCTACAATTATTGTCTAGATTAGATGAATTTGTAGTTTTGTATCAATCAGACTTTGTTATTTCTAAGATGGGTTTTAACCTTTGATATTATTTTATTTTTCGGTAGCCTAAATGTTTGAGAACATGGATGCCAAGCCAATTTAACTTCCGGTTGTATTAGATGTCTTCTTTGCCCTCAACCTGCCGAACTATGCCAGGTGGGGATGTTTGTTCCTACAAAAATCGGAACAGGCGCCGTTAGAATTGCGTCAGATTCTGGATAAAGGTGCATTTTCCAACCGACGAACAGGAAAAAACTACAGCCGATCAGCTATCGATCTGTCGTTGGAGCAGACCGTCAACAGAGATGCTGCATCAAAAATAAAGGGCATTGCTACATTTTGTAATTCGGAAAATGCAATGAGAAGGTGGACTATAACTATGGCACAGAGGGCAATGGCGGTTACTGAGCTGAGAACACTGACTGGCCATGACTATGGAGAAACTGCAGCAGTTCAGTGTCGCCAATCAAGAATCCAAAAGGACAATAGGCAAATGAATTCCCTCATGGAAAAAATGGATGAATTCTTCATTCCATTTTCTAATGAAGTTTCCAACCCTGTGGTGAATGTAGCAACTGGACGAGCAGCATCAAGAGAGACAGAATCATATCTGGTCAATACATTGAAAAGAGGCCGGGAGGCAAGATAACAATTCCAGAGTGAATGGGGCAAAGACAGCAGTCGCTTTCTCAAACCTGTGAAACGGATCCGCGTGGAGAACTTTGCTGCCGCAAATTCAAAGCAAAAACCCAAAGTTCCAGCCTCTGAAATGAGGACTAAGACTGCTGAAAGCCTTAGGGACATGTTTATACGAATGATCATAGTTGCCTCGCAAAGCACATTTGACCTCCGGAACATCCTGTCATATCCAATAACAGACTACCCACTCTCACTTGCACACTGTGATGGAACACGTGTAAAGTCAGACAAGTCAGCTTTATTGAAGAAGTTGGAAACTTTTCAGGATACAAAAATCACTGAAGTGGAGCTACCGAAGACATATGTAACCATTTATGATGGGAGACGTGTTCTTCATTCTGTTCTATCATACACAAATTCTGGTGCATCCTTCGCTTCCATTGCAAGGACAGTTTTTTCAACGGTTTGTTCAGGAAGCATAACTGAGGTTCACTTGTGCCTGGATAAGTACATCGAAAATTCCATCAAAGATAGCGAGAGGAAACTGCGTGGTTCTGTAGATATGACATACTTCATAAAAGGGCCTGAACAAACAATACGCCAGAGTGGTCAGAAGTTGTTGAACAATGTCAACTTCAAGAACGAACTTTCAAAGTTCTTTGTACATGAGTGGAAGAAAAATCATTACTATAGCATAATGGCAGGTAAAGTAGTCTCTGCATAATATGAAGGTGAATGCTACAAGTATGTACCAGACGATGAACACCAGACCGTCACTGTGACCCAACAAAGTTTTCTCCAAGGTAACCCTGAAGAAGCAAACACTCTGATAGCATTCCATGCTGCAAGTGTCACTGGTGATGTTGTAGTAAGGGCATCAGACACTGATGTGTTGGTTATATTAATTGGTTCAATTGGACAACGCCGGCCAGAGGAACGTGTCATCATGGACTATGGAATAGGAAACAACAGGAGGTACATTAATGTCAACAGCATTGTTCAAGGTCTCGGACATCTCAAGCCAGGACTATCAACAGCAATACGTGCGTACCATGCCTTCATTGGTTGCGACTTCATATCCGCATTTTACAGATGTGTTAATGGAGCCTTTCTTTATTTTAATTGTTATATTGCAGTCTTATTTAAAAGGAGTTTATCATTATTTTTCGAAAAAATATTAATTTTCATACTTTTTCCCAAATATATATATACGTATATACGTATATATATATATATATATATAATATATATATTATATATATATATATATTATATATATATATATATATATATATTTTAAATATATATATTTTATATATATATATATATATATATATATATATATATAAATTCTATATTAAAAGAACTCTGAATCCTTAACAATAGATTAATTATTTCTAAATACAATTTCAGGAAAGGCAAGGTGAAGCCGCTAAAAATAATCGAAGATGACAACACTGGTATATTCCTGAATTTGTTCGTCTGTTTGGGTGACACATTTAGCATCACCGACTGTGTGGGAGTTTGTGTCAAATGTATGCACATAACAAAACGGCAGATGTCAATGAAGCAGGTTACCTGAAGCTGAAGGAGATGAGTGGGATCATCAGTAAGGTATGTACAATTCAAATGCTTATTGCTTACTTTTTAATTGTGGTATCAATATTCTTAGCATATCATTTGTCAGAGAATAGTGAGTTCCCATTGTTTAAGTTATTTGCCCTTCAGGCCTTATCTTGCCCGTCAGGCAACTCCCAGCAGGTAGAGGTTCCGACAACAACTTAAGCTCTCGTTCCCGTAATGTAAGTTATCGTTCCCACAAAGCCCCAAAATCTAGTTCCCGCAAAGCCCCAACTACTCATCCCGATATTAAAGCTTGTTACTTTAATGCCCGTAGTATACGTAACAAGTTTCAAAATTTAGGGAAACTTGTTTATTCAGAAAAGTACGACATCATCGGAGTTTCCGAGTCATGGATAGATACGACCAATAGAGATTTTTTGGCTGAATTTGCGATGTCGGGGTATAACTTATTAAGTTCAGAAAGACTTTGAAGGGCAGGAGGAGGTGTATTGTTGTATATAAAGTCCTGCCTTCATCCCCTTGTAGTATCTAAACACGAAACTGATAACAGTAATGTAATTTTCGTTCAACTAGATCGTCATTCGCAAAAAGTAGTAATTGGCCTTGTTTATCGACCTCCAGCTCAAACAAGTACAATTGACGAAGAACTCTATGAACTAATAGCGGAAATTAGCTCTCAAAACGAAAGCGTAATATTCGGTAATTTTAATATTCCCGTAACCAGTAGGGGCGCCTCACTGACAACACATTCGGGGCACACTCTCTATTCAAATCTCTAAGAAAGTGCTTTATACCAACACGTGGATCAACCAACGAGAGGCGATAATATTCTATATCTTATTTTCACAACTAACGAAAATCTTGTCAGTAACGTTAACGTCGGATCTGAATTCAGTAGCAGTGACCACCGGGTGATTACTTTCAGTATTAACATCAGTAAGACAAGCGAAGTCGAAAGTAAAGAAAAAGTTCTTGATTATCGAAGGGCAGACTTCAGAAAACTAAAAAGAATCTTAAAGAACACCGATTGGAATGTTATCTCAGAAAGTAACGACATAAATGTAGCATGGCATGAATTCACTGGTAAGCTTAACTTAGGAATACAATCCTCAATACCGATACGATATAGGCGATCTTTTCAAAATGTTAAACCGAAATGGTGGACCCGCGAAATCAAAGACAACCTCGCAACTAAAAAGCATGCATATTAAAAACACAAAGAAACACAGAATGACAGAACGACAAACTCGAACACGACAGAATTAGACGAAATACGAAAAAAACTTATTAAGCAGAGCAAGACAAAATTTGAAGTACGTATTGCCGAAATGAGCAAATCTAACCCGAAAGAATTATACAGCTATGTTAAAAAAAAGAAGTATTGACGTCAACCATACGTTGGAAATGGCAAATGGCGCACACACAGAAAATTAAGTGACTATGGTGGATACTCCTTAATAACTTTTTTGCATCAGTCTTCACAGTAGAAAACACCACGCAAAATCAACCCATCCCGAAAACCCAGAACAAAGGTACTTGCCTCAGCTCATTAACCTTACAGGAATGTGACATTTTGCTCGAGATAGATAACATGAAAATGAACAAAAGTCCTGGTCCGGACAAAATTTCGCCACGCATATCAAAAGAAGGAAAGAACTAAATAGCAAAACCACATTCCATCTTATTTAATAAGTCTTTACTCACCGTAAATGTACCGTGCGAATGGAAACTAGCTAATGTCACACCCATATTTAAAAAAGGAAGCAAGTCGTAGCCCGGAAACTATCGCCCAACCAGTTTAACATCAGTTGTTGGAAAATTAATGGAATCCATCATAAGAGACAAAATCGTTAAGTTCTTAAAAGAAAATGACATAATTAAGGATTCGCAGCATGGATTCATGAATAAACGCTCATGCCTCTCAAACTTACTTGATTTTTACAATAGTGTATTCAAAATGTACGACAACACGAGGTCAGTAGACGTAGTTTACCTCGGTTTTCAAAAAACGTTCGACAAAGTTTCACATAAGCGTGTCATTAGCAAAATAAAAGCTCATGGTAAAACAGGCAGTCTTTCGAATTGGATAGAAAACTGGCTCTCAAATCGTAAACAAAGGGTGGTAATAAATGGTAATTCTTCTGACTGGACCAGTGTTAATAGTGGCGTTCCTCAAGGATCAGTTCTCGGACCTATCCTGTTCTTAATATATATATATAAATGACATTGACGAGGGAATCACATGCAGGATATCGAAATTTGCGGATGACACGAAAATCACAAACACCGCCTCTACAAAATCTCAGCGTCAACTCATACAAAACGACCTCAACACGCTAACAGAATGGTCGAAAACATGGCAAATTAATTTCAACCTTGACAAATGTCATGTATTACATATTGGTAATAACAACCCTCATGAAAGTTACGTGATGAACGATTTCCAACTAACAAGTGTTGATAAAGAAAGAAAAATAGGCGTTATAATCTCAAAATACCTCAAACCGAATAACCAAATTATAGAGGTAGTAAAAACTGCAAATAAATTGGTTTGCTTTATTGGACGAACTTTCAGTTTCAAATCTGAAAATGTGATACTATCTCTTTTTAACTCGCTTGTTTGACCCCATCTTGAATACAGTGTGCAGTTCTGGTCACTTTATTATAAAAAGCACATATATAAACTAGAAAAAATACAGCGCAGAGTAACCAAAATGATACCTAGATTGCGTAACAAATCGTACGAAAATCGGCTCAAAGAACTTAACTTATTTCCATTAATAAAACGAAGGATAAGAGGTGACCTCATCGAAGTCTTTAACATCTTCAAAGGATTTACGAAAGTAATCACAGAAAATCTTTTCACGTTAGACTGGTCAAACTCAACTACTAGAAACAAGGGATTTAAAATAATCAGGAAACGGTTTGTTACGAACGAGGCAAAGTACTTCTTCACAAACCGTGTTGTAAACATATGGAATGGGCTGCCCTCAGACGTAGTAAACTCAAATACAATAAATATTTAAAATCGCCTGATAAATATTTCATATCAATCCCCGGTTGTCACTGTTTATCTCGGAAAAAAATATTTTTCTCGCGGGCCTTGATGCTACTCTCATTCGGCAACGATTGGGGGAGTCACGTCTACACAACCCCTCCCACCGTTTAGACAGCCGGGTAACCGGTCACTAAAAAACTTTGACCTGTGACGGGCTTGGTTCAGTAAGGGCCCTGATAGTTAGTGATTACATGGGGATTTAGGGTACCAGGGGGTTCACTGCTGCAGGGGCATTAAAGTGTACGGTGTCCTCTTGGAAAGTGCAAAACCGCATTGGATAAACGGAGCTGGGGCCGGGATTGCTGCTGCCTCCAAGAAAGCGCCATGTTGGTGGTTTATAGCTTGTTGTCCTGTAGTCACCGTGGTAGGATTGGTTTAGGTAGCGTGGCGGTATAGCCTAGCGGTGGGAAGCACGTGTTGCGTGGTTCGGGGGAATCACGGCCTTATGGTCGTGCCTGGTGGGTAACCGTTGCGGGGGTGTGTTCGGGAGGAAGAATACACTTGTGTTGTTCTTTATAGTAATTAATGAGGGTTATTGTACAAAATCAGCTGCCGCCAAACGTTAAGCACTGAGCCCACGTCTGACCCCGGCGGCAACACTGAGGAAAACCCTACTTGGACCGCGGCTGACCAACGCTCACCTTGTCCACAAGTGGCCCGCTAGAGGTCATACTATGTACAAACATAGATGGCAAACTAAAAGTATAAATATTTGCCTAATACAATGCTCGGTCACCTACCGGCCGTGCCTCACGACCACTGATAGCAAGGCCCCGATTACAGTAATGATCAAGGCAAATATTGAAAGGCATAATACAAGAAAAGTCATGCAACAAAATAAAATTTAATCCTAATTTCACAATGCAAGTAAAAAAAAAAATAGAAACCAAGGCATAAAACATGAAAACAAAGTGCTTGACATTGCATATGACTAAAAACCCAAAACAAGATATGAAATGGTAAATAAATAACTTAATCTAACCACAAAGAAGAAAAGGAAAAAAAGGTGTAAGAGGGCGTGGCAAGAAGTAGCCGATGCCGGAGTGTGGGAGCCTTGCGCACTCAAACAAGTACAAAAACTAATGATAATTAATATTAAACAGGAGCCGGTGAGCGGCAGATAGGGCAAAAAAAAGGGTTTTGAGAACCTAGTGACGGTACCCGATCTAAGTCTTTGCCGAAGTCCAGAGGTTGCGAGATTCGTGCCAGAGTCATTGGATCAAGGGGAAACTCGTTAACGGTCACGGCATCAGGACAAGGGCATTAGTGCTCTGAGGCTATAAACATGAAAATTGATGGTGTTTTGAAGAGGATCTAAGATACTGATTTGTGACCATGAAGTTTCAACCACTAGATAAGGACCAGTAATTTAGCAGCGAGCTCGAATGGCGGTTCAGGGGTAGTTCGCCGACTGGTCACCAACGTTCAATATGACAGGCTGAGCACGCTTGTGTTTTGGTAATGCCTCCGCTCTCGAGGCTTGCAGTTTGTCACGTACCGCGGCGTGAATTTTACTAAAGACGTGCAACTGAGTCTTAGCATAATCATCCACCGAGTACAAGGGTGCGGGGCGCTGAGCGAGTAAGTCGTAGGGAAGACGTTTTTCGTGCCCGTAGATAATGTAGTGTGGTGTCTTTCCAGTAGCACTGTTTGAGGCACCGTTAATGGAAGCTGCTACTTGAGGCAACCAATCTTCTCAAGCCTCATGAATAGAGCCAACGACTGCATAAGAACAGCACCAAGGCCTAGAGCAGATGCGTCCGTGCAGAGAACGAATGGCTCAGAAAAATCTGGAAATTTACGAACAGGAACATTGCATAAGGCACGCTTTAAAGCATTGAAACTCTGTTCTTGCGCTGAGCTCCATTGAAAAGGAGCATTCTTCTTCAAGAGTCTGTTTAAAGGGGACGCTATCGACGAAAAACCTTTTATGAAGGAGCGATAGTAGCCCGCAAGACCAAGAAAAGAGCGTACATTTTCCGTAGACTTTGGCGTAGGGAAATTTTTCACCGCTCTAACTTTAGTGTCCACCGTGTGAATACCATCCCGATCCAAGACATGACCAAGGAACTGGATTCGAGATTTCAGAAATTCACACTTTGCAAGTTTTACTTTGAGACCTGCATCTTACAGTTTTCCGAACACTGCTTTGAGTTGAGAGAAATGAGTCGCCATATCTTTGCTAACGATAATTATATCGTCCAAATAAGCGAAAACACTTTTACCTAGCATGCCTGAAAACAAGGACTTGATCATCCTTTGAAAGGTATGAGGGGCATTTTTCAATCCAAAGGGCATACGTAACCATTCGTAATGCCCGGACGGGGTAGAGAATGCAGTGACTTCACGAGAGTGCTCGTCAAGAGGCACTTGCCAATAGCCTGAAACTAGGTCAAGGCTAGAGAAAATAGTGTTATTACGTCCAATGCTTTGCGAAAGGTCACTTAAGAGAGGCAGAGGATAATGATCCGAAACCGTTACATCATTGACCCGACGAAAGTCAATGACTGGTCGCCATGACGCGTCTTTCTTTGGGACGAGGAACAAAGGCGAGTTCAAAGGAGCTGGGATTCCTGAATAACACCTTGCTCGCACATATCGTGTATCATGCCATCAACTATAGCTCTTTGGCTATGAGGCAACCTGTAGGAAGGTGTATACACAGGATTTGTATCAGGCTGTAAGTGTATGACGTGAGACGCATGATCAGTAACTCCTAAACGCTCATCAGGCAGCGGTATAACCTGGCGAAATTGTGCAAGAGTTTGAAGGAGTTCATCTTTGCCGTCAGGATAGTCAATAACACGTACAAAAGGCTTAAGACGCTCAACAATGTTAGCCTGTGAAGCCTGAGAAGACTCATTCTGCAAGGCCGAAATAGAAGCCACAGGAAGTAGTGGTGGGCTGTCCTGAAACACGATTATCGTAAACCTGAAATTTGCTCATGAAAGTACCATTTTTAACTGTAATTGATGTACCCGTATTCTTGAGAACAAGGACATCTGTGATATGACCAGGGCGCACGGTACATAGAGTAGACTTGAGGCCAAGGCGATTGATGCGCATTGTTTCACTTAGGCACAAAACATCGCTGCCTATAGGAGCTTCAGGGACACGAACAGGCAAGCGAACAGCTGTACGGGAAGGAATGATTTGGTCACCCACTAAAATAGCTGAAACGTAAGGCCATTGCTGAGAAACACGGCGTGATTCATCGTCGCGCTGAGGCGAACATTGTAAGAAGGAGCGCTCCGTATCCAGATTGGTCGCTGGCATGCAAGGAGGAGATGGAGCACGAAGCAAAGGTGCCGCTTCAGTCATGGCAGGAAGAAAACGTCCATTGAACGAAAGAGCGCTCTGACTTGGATGTATATCAATACCATGCTGCGTAAGCGAGCCAAGACCAAGCAAACCATGGCAAGGTAACGCAAAACCACGCACTACATAGAAATCGGCATGGAAAGAAGATGACTCAGCAAGACGAACTGGGAGCGATACAACCCCTAAAATCGTCAGAGCAGAACCTTCAACGCCGAAAGATGAAAATGCGAAGGTTGGAGGTGAAAACCAACATCAGGAAAACTAGTTTGTAATTCCGAAAATGCAGCTTCAGATAAAACATTAACGTAAGAACCTGTCTCCACTCCCAAAGACAGACGGGACTTACCAATGTGCACTTGCATCGTCAAGAGAGGGTGCTGAGAGCAAGCGGCGACGACAGAACTGACCACAGACTGTGAACATGGCAAAGAGAATGACGGAGAATCAGCCGTGGGGGGTCGCCGCTGCAGGTGAGCATTAGCTAATCCGGTCCGGCAGGCCTGTGGCGCGAAACTTCCCCCGACTGAGGAAGTGAAGAGTGCACCTGTGAAGCACGTCTGTCACGCATATTGAGAAGCGTGAAGCCACATCTGAACCGTGGCCACCAAAACCGTGAACGTGACAGAACAGAGGAGTCTGAGAACCACCACGTTTATTAAAGGAGCGAGAAGGCTGCGACCTCGGGGAGGGAAGCAATGGAGGAGGACGCGTAGCGGCGTCTGAGTAAGAGCGAGCTGAAGTGTTGTCGCGAGAATGAGAGGAAGGGGGAGGGAACGAGCCCTGTGGGGCAGGAGTCTTGCGAGCAACTTGTCGTCTACGCCGGAAACAACGCTGTGAGGTATGGCCTGTCCTCGAGCAAAATGAACACAGCAAGGGAGGAGGAGCAGAAGAACCAACAGCATTATACATAACAGGCGCGATCGGGGTGTTATGAAGCGACGGCGCCGGAGGGACACGAAGAGAACTTTCTGCAATACGCTTTTCAATGGATGAAGCGGGATCTAGCAGTCTGTCTTTGCCAGTAAAATCAATGGAGGAGGCAACGCGGCGACGTTCAGGAGTTAAATGAGCAACAAACATGGCATATTCTAGCATTACGCGAAGGTCCTTGCAAGATATGGCGTCGTCTTTGAACCAATCAGCTTTACGCAGCGATGATACAGCGTCATCAGCGATTTGCGCAGCAAGAGCTTGGCCATCAAAATGATCAGCCGTGCCAAGACGATTAGTGAGAGAGTCAGTCATGCGAAATACCCATTGTAAACCACCACGATGCTGACCTGAACCAAAAGCCTGAAGAAAATTGTCCCTGAACTCATGATAACTGTTATTTAGAAGGCCAGGCTGAAAAACATTTGCCAACATCATCCTTGCCGCTCGTGAATCTGGTACAAGTTGGCTACGCACATAGGCAATTTTGTCGAGATCCAACACCAAGATTGAATTACGCATTAACTCCTCGCATAATCCAAGAAAATTGAGCGCCGAATAGGAAGGATCCTCCCCAGAAAAACGTTTGACAAGGGGGTCCTGGTGTAGAATTTTAATGGTTGGAGTAAATGATGGTGCAGCCACCGTCGGGGCATGCAACTCAGGATCATTAGGGGCCATAGTGAATGGGAGTTCCTGAACTGAACCGAAAGGAACAACAGTGCGTGATCGCAACACTGACGAAATCAGCGTCCTCGTGAACCATAGGCAAAAACCAGAAACGCTAGTATATACACAGATATAAAAGCAAATCAAGCACAAGAGTAGCCAGGGAAACTATGGTATGATGGGTGGTAGCCCGGGAGGGAGAAAACGGGAAGGCACAAGGAAAATGGGAAGATTAATTGAAAGAAGAGTACTGTACGATAGGATAAAGGCTCACAAGCAACAGAGGGCAAGGCCTAATGTGAGGGTCATGGAGAAAGAAAGAAAACACATCAAAAACATATGACACAGAAATAAAAACTGAAAGTGAGCTGAAAGACCCTGCAATAAAAAAAAATATATATAATATATATAAATATATATATATATATATATAATTTTATATATATATATTATATTTTATATATATACTATATAATTATATATATATATATAAACTAAAAAAATAAAAAATATATAACTAATATACATTATAAAATTAAACTGACAAAAGAATAATACTAAAACAAATCATAACTGCAGAAAGTATATGATTCATCAGTCACTAGGAAAATGTGGGATGGGCGCCGTCAAGCTTTCCGAGAGAGGGAGCTTGAAAAGCGGCGCGGGGTAAAGAGAGGAGAAGAGGAG
>JACEEZ010022094.1:160000-165000 GCA_016584305.1 Chionoecetes opilio
ATTCGGTTTTAAACAGTGTAGGTACATTCTGACATGATTCTGTCTGGGCAAGTGTGGTTGATTACTAGTAAACCCACACATGATATGTGAACATGGCCCTCCTGGAGAGAAGATGGGGCCAGGAGGAAAACCTTTAGAGGAGGAGGAGGAGGACCTGTAGATATTAGTTACCTCCGCCAACGAAGTTGGAGGGGTTATGTTTTCCACCCCGATCTGTCTGTCTGTCTGTCTGTCTTTTTGTTAGTGTACAGGATTTCTCGAAAAGTTACGTATAGATTTGGAGCAAACTCGGTATATCAAGTCTATTTGGTATAAGGAAGAACTTTTTTAAATTTTTGGATGAAATCTATTGAAAAACTGTTGCCATGGCAACCAAATTTGATGAAATATTCGGCCGGAGGTATGCGCTCATACTGAGTGCATAAAATATATAAAATATATATATATATATATATATATATATATATATATAATAAATATATATATAAAATATATATATATATATATATATATATATATAAAATACGTATATATATATATATACGTATATATATATATACGTATATATATTATATACGTTTTATATATATATATATACGTATATTTGATGAAATATTGGGTGGAGGTATACCCTCTACTGAGTGCCCCCCTCCCCCTAGTTTAGGCTGTTTTTGAACTAAATAATGAATAATATGTGTTTTTCTGCCTTATAAAAGCATGTTTCTGTTATCGCGCTAAAGTTTACTTTGTAATTTAGCGGATTTCGCCCCGGGGAAAATAAGTCCCAGTCGCAAAGTCGCAAACTCGCAAGTCGCACTGGGGGGGCCAAAAATAGAGTCGCAGAGTCGCAGTCACACCAGGTCCGGCGACAAAGTCGCAAAGTCAAAGTCGCACCTGAAAAAATTTAGGTCGCGCCCAGCTCTGACACACACACACACACACACACACACACACACACACAGCTGCTATATAAGTGGGTACATAGTGGGTCCGCACTACATTGCCTCGTGCGTCAACCTACAGAGAAGGTGTGTATACGTGTGTGTGTGTGTGTGTGTGTGTGTGTGTGTGTTGCATGACTGTTATAGAAAGGGACAGTTTGATATATGGCTGTTTTAGATGGTAGGCTATAGATAGTATTGATAGTATTTTATACAGTATAGATTATGTATTTAGATAGTATAGATATAGAGTGTGGGGTGTTGTTTTGTTCCTAAGCTAAACTCCATAAGGCAGTGAGAAATGTATGGGGTTGCATTCTTGTTGCCAAGCTAAACTCCATAAGATATGTGTTTTGTGTCTGGGTTTGCCTTCTTATTCCCAGTGGCAGTTCTAGCACTAAAAAACTGGAGGGGCCACTTGGGGCCAAGGTAAATGTGGGGGGGCAAAACAAAAGTTTGGAGGGTCTTTAACTGGGGTGCGGGGGGGAGGGGGTGCGCTGTGGACACCACAGAAAATGTTTAAAGTTGAGCACTTTCCAGGGTCAATCTGAGATCTATGGAGGGATAGGTTAGACTATCTAAGTGATATTCGGTCATAAAAAAAAGCATTTTCAAAAGAACATTGGGGAAGAATTGAACGAAAGTTCATCGGAGAGTCTTAGATCCATTTTCTCTGCTGGTGAGTATAATAATCCAAGCTGGAAATGTGAGAATTCATGCTCTCGGGTACGTTTTATTGAAAAGAAAAGACCAATAGTAAGCATAATACCAAACATACTAAACAATTAAGATACAAAAAATATGGCAGTTTTTTTACAATGCACATCAACAGAAATGTATTATGTACGTACCCTAGTCTACCTATAGATAACCTCATACGTTGATCATGCTGTAGACGAATATCTATGGTATTCAGACATGGGCATGGAAATGCTACATATATTAGACACAATGCTGATGATACGCTGTTCATTCGGCAGCAATATATTTAGTGCAGCTTAATCCTACGATTATCATGCCGACTGTCAAATTAATCAACAAAACAATCTAAATCAATTCCCTCAGCGAGTGCACTTTCAATCGACAATAGTGCAATGTTACTCAGTCTGTCACTTGTCATAGAATTTCTGAGAAATATTTTCACTAATTTCATTTTTGAAAAGCTTCTCTCACATGAAGCGCTGGTAACAGGAAGAGTTACGGCTATCAACAATAACTTGTATACAAACAGTCAAATGCAGCCTTGTACGGACATAGGAATGACAGGAATTGTGCGATTGATGTAGGTTGTTCAGGTTCTTTCATGAGTAAGTTTTTCAATAGATGTATCTCATGTTTTAAATCACTTTGATGGACTGAGTATGCAAATGCAAATGCAGTCAAATTTTCTTCCGACAAGAATGTCTGTTCTCCAAGACAGAGAGCTGAAATACCACAAAAAATCACAGATGAGTGTTTGGAATTTAAAAACGACGGTATAACTCACTAATCAAGCAGTCTGATACTTCATACAAGATGCTGCTGTGCTGCACGTGACTTGAGTCAGATCTTTGACCGGTTGTTTCCAGCAAGATGAATTCATCAAGTTGTCAAGGTTTTCTTCTCCGACTTCTAGTCATTAATGGTGAAATGCAGAATTTCTTACAGAGTTCACTAACCTTCTCAGAGTAATGCTCGATCAAGTTGGAGTTTCGCATATCAGCTAAATCTTCGCTGAGTGATGAAATGAGCTTGACTGCTTTTCCTAGGTCTGTTTGTTTGTCCTGTAGCTGCTGTGATACTTAAATAATTTTTCCAAGAATTTCCTAGAAAAAATGCAGTAAGTAAACAAACGTCTCTTTTAAATGTTTAAAGAGTAAACTCTGCGTCTATTTGCGCATGTAAACCTCGAGCGGATACAGCTCGAGATCCAGTGTCAGCTTGTTTGTTTGTTTGTTTGTTTAAGAGGATAATTCCTCAGAGCCGTAGTGATCTACCGCTGCAGCTTAGTGTTGGCCGAAGCCACCACCCCGGGAGGGGGGTCACAAACCCCCGGCTAACACCCGGTACCCATTCACTGTTGGGTGGACAGGGGCTCGGGTTTTAAGAAAGACCACCCATCTATCTTCGCTCCGCCCGGGGATCGAACCCGGGACTTCTCGGTTGTGAGCCGAGTGTGCTAACCACTACACTACGGAGTACCCTAGATGAATACACACAGCATTGGTAAAAAAATAAATGAAACGTTAGTTGAAAAACATGCGTGTGTGTGTTTATAAATGCCAAAATAATAAACAAGAACATCATCAGTCAGTCAAAATAAATCACACAAATGCTAAATATAGAATTTATGCTGCTATGAATATGCTATGCTATGAATTCAACTGCAGAAGTCTCCTTCAGTAGTCTTATTATGCATTCCAGCCAGTGGCGTCACCAGGAAAAATATTTGGGGGGCTTTAGCCCCGGGTGGTGATGGGCGAGCGCAGCGAGCCTATCCAGCTGGGGGGTCGGGGGGTAATTTTGAAAATTAATCATACCAGGGTAATTTTGAGGCCCAAAAAAGAGAAGAAAGTGGAATTAAGCTTTAATTACGAACATAAATTAATAGAGTTATACCATGCATCATAAACCCTATTAACAAATTTGATAATTTTAAGAAAAATTTTTCTGTTTATACAAAATAATTAAATTGGCCATTTTCCCCTCCACTAACAAACACAAAGGAATTGCACAATGTATGTTTTGGTTTGTTTCTCAGTAAGGTTTTATCTTGATAATGAAAAAAATATATAAATATAAACTTACATATATTCAAGGTATTTCCCTGTTGCACCAAAAATGGTACATGGGATACTGTAGTTACACAGAATAAAGTACTGATCATGATAAAGTAACTAAAAGCGATTTTTAAACCTTGCCTCCCACTGCCTACCTGGCACCCACTGCCTTAAGGGGGATTCACACTGGCGTTTTTTTCGGCATTTTTATAGACGAGAAGGGGTCTGGGTCTGGGGCTGGTGTCATGATCGCAATAGGTTTTTTTAAAAAAAAAACCCACAAACCGATCGCTCGGTCTTATCGACCGACTTGCCGAGAATTTCGCGCGCCAAATTCAAATAAAAGCAGAAGCCAGCTCCACCCTTCCCAATCACCCCAATTATTGGTATAATTTCGGTAAAATTGGGCACTAAAACTAACAAATTTTAAATTACATCATCGTGCAGATCTTTTCGTCCTTAATTTGAATCCAAATTTTCCATGCCAATGGCGATACATATAATACCGAAAATTTTCCATTTTAGCTAGCCATAAACGGTTGTTAGTTTAAATCAGATTTTGTTAGGTTAGACGTGGGGGTTTTATTTAGTAGATGATATCAAGGAAAAAATGAAACTATCAATACTACTTCATAATAGGTAAAGTGCGCGAAAACTTATCTATCGCGCGCCAAATACACACAAGCCAGCCACTAGCCCCCTATAGCCCCTAGCGTGACGTGACCCCTGACCCTGCTGCCTGAGACCCTCACTGCCCCTGGGAACAACAACAAGATCGAGAACGAGCTTGACAGACGACCTACAAAGGGATACTAAAAGCAGAAAAGGTCACAAGAAGAAGAAGATTTGTCGAAACGAACGACCGAAACGAATTGCGTGTGTGAACGTAATCTCCGCACTAGCCCGCAAGAGACCTATAAAAATGCCGAAAAAACGCCAGTGTGAATCAGCCTTTAACCTGCATACCACTGTGTTAACCTGCCTCCCGTCCTGTGTTACCCTGCCTCCCACTGCCTTACCCTGGCTCCCACTGCCTTAACCTGCCTCCCATCCTGTGTTAACCTGCCTCCCGTCCTGTGTTACCCTGCCACCCACTGTCTTACCCTGGCTCCCACTGCCTTAGCAATTTTTGGGGGGCTGAGTTCTTGACTTGGGGGGGCTAAGTCCCCCTTAGCCCCCCCGCGGTGACGCCACTGATTCCAGCTGCAGCAAAGCGTTGTCACAAGAGGTAGCGCGACACCACCACCGTGTGCTACTGAGATGTTGCGATTCTCGTGCTTGTTCTTCAGGAAACATTTCA
>JACEEZ010022094.1:167500-170000 GCA_016584305.1 Chionoecetes opilio
GTTTATTCTACGTACTTTGATACTATGTCCCCTAATGTGCCTGTACTTTGTTCTTGTTTTTTGTTTTTGCTTTAGTACTTAAGTTTACTCCTTGGCTTGTTCTTGTTGCTTTGTTTTGTCTGTATTCCTCCGGGCGAGAATAAAATTATTATTATTATTATTATTATTATATGAACATGAAAAGAACCTCTATCAAAATATGAGAAAACAGATGCTTGTTTGTTTGCTTGTTTGTTTAGAGGATATACAATCCTTCAGAGCCATAGTGATCTACCGCTGCAGGTTAGTGTTGGCCGAAGCCACCACCCCGGGAGGGGGGTCACAAACCCCCGGCTAACACCCGGTACCCATTCACTGCTGGGTGGACAGGGGCTTGGGTGTTAAGAAAGACCACCCATCTGTCTTCGCTCCGCCCGGGGATCGAACCCGGGACTTCTCGGTTGTGAGCTGAGCGTGCTAACCACTACACCACGGAGTACCCATTAATAATAATAATAATAATAATAGTAATGCTAATAATAATGAAAATAATAATTAATAGTAGTTATTTTTATTATTGTAAGCAGTAGTACCAACTTCTGTTATCGCGGCAGTGGTAGTGAGTGCTCGGCGGCAGCCGCTGCGACCAGCTTGCCACGGGGCCACGATCGCGGCTTGAAAGTGGGGGGGCCAAGCAGGGGGCAAGCCTAAAATCTGGGGGGGCCACCCCCCCCTGGCCCCCCCGTAGAACCGCCACTGCTTATTCCTAAGCTAAACTCCATAAGACAGTGAGAAATGTATTGGGTTGCATTCTTGTTGCTAAGCTTAACTCCATAAGACAATGATGAATGTGTGTGTTTGCTATTAGTCTAAATTACAGTCTTTATTTTGCTGTATTTCTGACATAAGTCTTTTTGTTTGGGTTGTATACATATTATTTTTTTGGTAATTTTCTATATTTAGCATTTGTATGATTTATTTTGACTGACTGATGATGTTCTTGTTTATTATTTTGGCATTTATAAACACACACATGCATGTTTTTCAACTAACATTTCATTAATTTTTTTACCAATGTTGTGTGTATTCATCTAGTTGTATTTTTGTACAGGGCCAGAGCGACGCTCGTATGGCCCCGTCTCCATATCAACATTTTTATCCTTCATCCTTAGTTCTTAGTGTTGGCCGAAGCCATCACCCCCGGGAAGCGGGTCACAAACCCCCGGCTAACACCCGGTACCCATTCACTGCTGGGTGGACAGGGGCTTGGGTTTTAAGAAGACCGCCCGTCTGTCTTCGCTCCGCCCGGGGATCGAACCCGGGACTTCTCGGTTGTGAACCGAGCGTGCTAGCCCTTACACTACGGAGTTCCCAATGTGTGTGCGTGTGTGTGTGTGTGTGTGTGTGTGTGTGTGTGTGTGTCCCTCATGTAAAATATTGAATTATGTATGTAGCATTGTAGCTACACCATTACTTATGCACCCACACACACACACACCACACACACACACACATACATAAATACATAAATATACATAAATATACATACATAGGTACATACATATACATACACAGCGAGAAAAGACAAGTGATAGTTGACTCGATAGCAAATATATTCTTTCATTATATCTCTCTCTGTATCTCTTATAAACTCCTCTCTCTCTCTCTCTCTCTCTCTCTCTCTCTCTCTCTCTCTCTCTCTCTCTCTCTCTCTCTCTCTCTCTCTCTCTCTCTCTCTCTCTCTCTCTCTCTGTTCCTCCTTAACCTCTTCTCTCCATTATTAATCTATTCGTTGTTACTCATTTCACTTTCTTATTATCTGAACTTTCCCTTTAACCCCTCCAAATCCTCCCATTTCCCCTTCTCTTCTGTGTGTGTGGTGGTGGTGGTGGTTGTCGTGGCAGATGTCTGAAGGACCAACCAAGCTAGTGAAGGAGGAGGAAATTAAGAGTAGATCCTCCAGCATCACCAGACCCGGGATTCAACACGATGAGGTGGTGGCGGGTTACGATGTCTGGTCCGACACCTACGATGGGGTAAGGGTATCGTAGTAGTAGTAGTAGTTACTGTTGTTATTGTGGTCATGAAAATAATAGTAGTAGTAGTCTTGTTAATGCTGTTATTGATGTCATGAAAATAATAGTAGTATGTATAGTAATGATATACTATTCATGAAAATTATAACTTTCTTTCTCTTCTTCCTCTTCCTCCTGTATGAACTGTTACCTATGGGCCACTGCACTGAGTATTAAGATCCCGTTCCAAATGTCCATAAATCTTGATTAGATAGGAAACTTGCGGACAATTGGGTGCTAGCGACCGATATTTGATGTTATTTTTACCAAAATAAGGCAATCTTAGGTGTTCTTATGTTGAAAATCAGGTTTTCATTAATAAAACCAATGGTTTTGATATACTCATGTCCATACCATGAACATTGGTTTGAAGAAATAGTATTTGAGAGTATGATCTACTCATGCATGGTCCGACAGCCTTTAAGGAACTGTTACGTCAAAATGTT
>JACEEZ010022094.1:175000-186764 GCA_016584305.1 Chionoecetes opilio
TACGTGGTGCTGATACATGAAGAAAAGGAACACTTGCTCCCACGAGGGCAAGCGAGCACCAAGGATGTCTGGTTCTGGAGCCTTGTCGAGCAACCACATCTGCGAAGACTTTCTAGTAGCCGCCATTTTACCTAAGAAAGAAAGAAAAAATGTATCTAATTCTACATAAACCGATTACATCTACGATTCTACACCGACACACAAATAGGTATATGTAAGAATGTCTCTATTTCACAGTTTATATCAACTCGAAAAAACGAACAATAGACACAGTCCTTACCATCCGGTCCGCACTCTCACCCCGTGTCTCACAGTCTGCCGCCGCAGTCGCCCGGCCACGCGGCGCAACACCACGTGCTGCAGTTGCCTAGCAACAGCCGTGAGTTGTTGGGGCACCTCCGTTCCGCGCGGCCCGGCCGTTAGACAATTGGCATATAGATCAAAGGGATTTCACGATTTTGACTGCAGCCCGATATACTGGCGAAAGTGCGCGACCCCTAAATCCTATTGGAATGAGCTGAAATTTGGCACGACACTTCACCAGCATGTATACTACACGGGCAGCATCGATATGAACCAAAACTATCGACTTCGACAAAATGAAACAACTACTATACAAGGTCTGGTGAGATAGTGTACGCAAGGTCATAGACCACTGTATACCTGGACTGCGCACGGAATATCGGCCTGTCGCACAAGGGCCTGTAATCGGAGGGCCGCTCGGATTCATATATATATATAGATATATAATATTATATACATATATATATATATATATATATATATATATATATATATATATATATATATTATATATATATATATATATATATATATATATATATATATATATATATATATAATTATATAGTATATATTATATATATATATATATATATATATATATATATATATACGGATCATATAGACTGGTTTATTAATATATATGATATACTGTAATCTTCGTAAATGTTTGTTCTATAAATTATCAAATAAAAAACAGTAAAACACGGTTAAGAAATGCCATTACGAGACTGAAGAAATATGCATGAAATTCAACTCTTCGCCATTTAAAACTTTGCGAGTCAACTTTTATCAAGAAGGGTATCAATAGAAGCACAATTTTATTAGCTTTCCATTGCTATATTTCGTTATCTGATAAATTAATTAAAACCATGCATAAACTAGCGTTAACTAAATAAATAAAATCATCAATCGGGTAATTTTCCCGATTGATGAGGCTATTTATTTAGTCAACGCTAATTTATACATGGTACTAATTCATTTATCAGAAAACGAAATATTTAAGTAAATAAATAACCTCATCAATCGGGAAAATTACCCGATTGATGATTTTATTTATTTAGTTAACGCTAATTTATGCATGGTTCTAATTCATTTATCAGATAACGAAATATAGCAATGGAAAGCTAATAAAGTTGCGCTTCTATTGATACCCTTCATGATAAAAGTTGACTCGCAAAGTTTTAAATGACGAAGAGTTAAGAAAATATTAAGTTCATGCATATTTCTTCATAGTCCCGTAATGGCATTTCTTTAGCGTGTTTTACTGTTTTTTATTTGATAACTAGCCGCAAAGCCGCCCTCCGGGCGGACTTTTTGGCTAGCTCCTGCGGAGGGCTATTGGTTCGGCCCACCACCTGTGTTTGGTGGGCCTTCGGCCCACCAAACATGGACTCTCCAGATAGCCCCTTCTAACTTTCCTGAAATCATGGATGTAGAAATGTATGTATTCCCCCCACCCATTCACTCACCCATTACCCATCACCCCCCACCCATTCACTCACCCATTACCCATCACCCCCCACCCATTCACTCACCCATTACCCCCCACCCATTCACTCACCCATTACCCATCACCACACACCCATTCACTCACCCATTACCCATCACCCCCCACCCATTCACTCACCCATTACCCATCAACCCCCACCCATTCACTCACCCATTACCCATCACCACACACCCATTACCCATCACCCCCCACCCATTCACTCACCAATCACCCCCCACCCATTCACTCACCCATTACCCATCACCACACACCCATTCACTCACCCATTACCCATCACCCCCCACCCATTCACTCACCCATTACCCATCACCACACACCCATTCACTCACCCATTACCCATCATCCCCCCACCCATTCACTCACCCATTACCCATCACCCCCCACCCATTCACTCACCCATTACCCATCACCACACACCCATTCACTCACCCATTACCCATCACCCCCCACCCATTCACTCACCCATTACCCATCACCACACACCCATTACCCATCACCCCCCACCCATTCACTCAC
Source organism: Chionoecetes opilio (assembly GCA_016584305.1). Classification (NCBI taxonomy): domain Eukaryota; kingdom Metazoa; phylum Arthropoda; class Malacostraca; order Decapoda; family Majidae; genus Chionoecetes; species Chionoecetes opilio. The sequence goes on from JACEEZ010022094.1 coordinate 177,333, forward strand.
CCCCCACCCATTCACTCACCCATTACCCATCACCACACACCCATTCACTCACCCATTACCCATCACCCCCCACCCATTCACTCACCCATTACCCATCACCACACACCCATTCATTCACCCATTACCCATCACCCCCCACCCATTCACTCACCCATTACCCATCACCACACATCTATTACCCATCACACCCCCACCTATTCCCTCACCCATCACCCATCACCCTCAACCCATCACCCCCCACCCATTCACTCACCCCACACCCATTACCCATCACCCCACCCATTCAGTCACCCATTACCCATCACCCTATATCAAGGCTTCCTCAATTCTCGCAACCCACTTTTGTTTTCACAATTCTCGCTGATAGGCTGCTAAAAAAAAAAGAAAAAAAAAAGTGATCGGATCATCTCATAAGTGGGCTTATGACCTTCCCCTGGTCAACCTGATTCCAAAAATGTGCCATATGAGGTGTTTGCGCCACGGGGATCGGAACCTATACCACACACACACACAGACAGACAGACAGACAGACAGACAGACAGACACACTTTCGCTTATATTATTATAGATATTATAGAACAAACATTTACGAAGATTACAGTATATCATATATACTGATAAACCAGTCTATATGATAGTCCATAGACCACTATATCTCTTTGTCGGGCGCCCCGCAGGCCCCTATGCAGCCCCGCAATTCAAAACATTGTCTTGTGCGCAGTCCAGGTATACAGTGGTCTATGGCAAGGTCTATAGACTATACAATGTCTGTTGAGATTGTGTACGCAAGGTCTATAGCGTATACAAGGTCTGGTGAGATTGTGTACGCAAGGTATACAAGGTCTGATTAGATTGGACCCCGTGATCAGACCTTGTATACTCTTGGGTGTAGAAAGCCAGGAATCTCAAAGGGCGTGGCTATAAGGAGGTCCAATGGTTTATTTATCCTTTATTTTGAGATAGATTTAGAATGGTGTTGAATTATTTTTTTATTTTTATGTTTGTGTGTACGTATGTGGTGTTTAATTTGTTTGTTCTACTACTACTACTACTACTACTACTGAGTGGCGCCACCATCAAAACAGACGGCTCCCACTGAGAAAGCTCTGCAATTATTCACGATTTCTGAAGTTCCCTGGGGATCTACTGTGAGAATCATGATCAGAAGAGATCAATGAAGTGTTCCTGCATCATCATCTTCAGTGTGGATGTTAACCTGTGAACATCTGAGCTGCCTTGAAGGTTTATAGAGGATGACTGCTTGTGTTACGGCCGGCCAAGGAATCGTCATGGTGGCTTGACAGTTCTGGAACCCTCTACAATTGTGTCTCCCTGACAGTGAGTTGCACTACATTGATAAATGCTAATGGGGACGTCTTCTTTTTATATCTGAGTGATATACTAACAAACTTGACTGATCATTGTTGAAGAAACGCAATTGAAACTACCTCCCATTTTCTATGCGTTGCCATGACAACCAGTTGGCCCGTGAAGTTGCCAGTGACTAAGTAACAGTCAGTATGGGTGAACAAGAGTATATCGTTAATAGCCATCTGTGCTTCTTGAATTCAGCTAAGAAAGATTATCCTCCTGATACCTTGATAGATGTCCTTCTATCATTTTACTCCCATGAAGAAATAAAGAAGGGAAAGGAGCTACTCTGCAATCTTTTAAAGAAAAATGTACCATGGAGGAGGGACCATGATAAAAAACGCAAGGATCTTCTAGACATTATTGACCTGCATGAAGGACTGAATGTGAGTGATTATCACTTCGTTACTAACACTTATAAGCGGTTACCTCCAATGGGGTTGGAAATTTTTGGACCCATGTTGGCTAATCTCTCAGAAGAGGTCACAAAAATTAATGAACTGCTTCCTAAAATCCTGGACATGAAAACGGAGGTGTTAAACACTGCAGACTCAATGAGACAAGTGAGAGGAGATGTTTGTGAGCTAAAAAGTAAGTTTTGCAAAGCTATTGAAGGAATAGAGGAAGCTACCAAGGATGTAGTTAACGACATAACAAGAGAAGATATAAGACTTGATGCTGACCTTGAGGAGTTAACGTCCCTGAGAAGTGCTGCAACTGGCTTACATAAGACTACACCTTCAAGAAATGATGCCAAGCGAGACTATGCCGAAGCGTTGGGAATGCCTGCGTCTAGTACGGGAAAGAAGGCTATGAGGAGTCATCATGAAGAGGAAGGGCGTGGTGCCAGCCAGGAGGAGGATAACCAGCGCATGAGAGGTACTGCGGGTGTGCGCGAACGATCCAGAGGAGCTGAGACAAGGATGAGGAATGAAGGCGTGAGGGGCAGCACTTCTGCTGCCCATTTTAATAACCCCTTAACAGGTGCTATTCCTAAGAGTGTAATGGAATATACTAACAAGTCATCTGCTGCGGAATCTCGTAACCAGAGTGATTTACAACGAAGTGTAGAGCCAGCTGTGGGCACAAACTGGCAGGTGGCACAGTCACGGCAGAGTAAAAGGACTGGTGTAAGAGGACAGCGGAAGTGTGAGGATTTACCCTTTAGAGCTGCTACCAGATTTGTTGATATCTTCATAGGAGGAGAATACAAGCAAGTTGAGAAGGATGATATACAAGGTTATATTAGAAAAGTGAGTGGAGTGGAAATTAATTCAATATCTGAGCTTGAAATCAGATCTCAAGATGTTAGGGCATTCACAGTAAATGTTAGCATTAATGACAGGGATACTCTTTTCGATCCTGATTTATGGCTTGAAAACATTGTGGTTGATAAATTCTATGACAGATCTGGAAGAAGAAACCAAGGTATCAACAGGGAATAAGGAATTTGGTTTAGTATTTTACTTAATTTCTGGTTTTTTATCCTTTAATCTTAAATATTTTATCAAGATGGATTCTAAATATCTTAGTTTGTGTACTTTTAATTGTTGTTCATTGATGAAAAATATTAATCTGATCAGGGACTTAACTGGCCTAGGATATGATTTTATATTTTTACAGGAAACTTTTTTAATACAAGAAAAACTGGGGATGCTAGATTTTATTGATGAAAACTATGATTGTGTTGGAGTGGGTGCCACCTTCTCAGAGAAGGCGCTGCAATCCATGGCTGGCAGACAGGAAGGTGGGATGGCTATTTTATGGAGGAAAAATCTTAACTTGAAAATTAATAAGATAATTTTGGAAAATAATGTTATGGTATTGAATGTTAATATCTTTGGAAGAAATATTATTTAATAAATGTGTACCTGAACAGTGATGTTTGGGAGATCTCAACACTGAATCAATACCTGAAATCATTGTCTATGTTAGAAACTTTTATGCATGATCTTAATTTTGATTCAATTTATTTTATTGGTGATTTTAATGCTGATCCTTTTTCTGGTAGGGCTTGGAAAAATCTGTTCAATTTTATGTCAAGAAATTCACTGGTTTGCTATGACTTAGACCTGCTTGGGAGAGATGCCATAACCTTCACAGGGTATGGGAACAGCACAAACAGGTGGCTGGACCATATAGTTGGTAGGCCTTGTGATCACATTGATGTCAGTGAAGCCAAGGTTTTATATGATATGAACGGTTCTGATCACCTGCCATTATTTATAAAGATGGAATTTAAGGGAGTCCATATATCTCACACTACCTCTCCAAGCAATAACACAGACTCTGCACAATATTCCTTAAATTGGCATAAATTAGATGCAGATGATTTAAGGAACATCAACAGACGTGTTGACAATAAACTAAAGCTTTTGCAGCATGACTTAGCTCAAAATTGTCATAAAACAGGTTGCCACACCCTTTGCATCTAAAGGAAATAGATAAAGTTTATGATGCAATGGTAACAAGCATTCAGGAAGCGAGTGAAAAATATAAGAGAAAAGTTGTTAAATGCAATAAATTCAAGGTTATTCCTGGATGGAATAGGAGGGTGAAGGAGCTTCATAGTAGAGCAAGAGATGGCTACCTGGATTGGGTGGAGCAAGGTAGACAGCTACACACCACACACCATGAGGTCATGCTAAACACCAGAAAAGCTTTTAAAGCAGCATTAATACAGTGTAAGAATAATGAACAACAAGAAATAAGTAACAGTATCATATTCAAATTTAGAGATAAAAACAAAACACAATTTTGGAAGGAGGTTAAGAGAAAGAGAGGAAGGGAAAAATCTAGTGACATAATTGATGGGATCTCATATGATGCACAGATTGCTCAGCTATTTGTAGGTCACTTTCTCAAGAGTCAAACTGGACTTAATACAAAGAATGACACTGATTTCCTGAAAGAATTCAAAGAAATGTGGCCTGTAAAAAGAAAAGTAAACTTAAGAATTTCTAGTGCTACTATCAAACATATTTTATCTTCTGTGAATGATGGAGTTGGCCATGATGGAATTCATCTGCTGTTCCTTAAGAATGCTTCACATGACTTTTTAGAATATTTGTCCATGTTTTACAATATGTGTTATTCACATTGTTATCTTCCCGGTGATCTGCTAAGGGGCACTATTACTCCTTTACCTAAAGATAAGAAAAATACAAATGCTTCCCTCAACTATAGACCTGTGATGCAATCCTCATGTCTGCTGAAAATCTTTGAATTACATGTTTTAAATTTCTTAACTGAAAAACTCCCTTTGAATTTTAGGCAGTTAGGTTTTAAGAAGGCATCATCCACTACTGATGCTTCTTTTTTGGTAAAAGAGGTTATGAGAAGCTACAGTAGCTCAAGGTCTACGATATTGCTACAAATACTTGGGACAAAATATTTCCTTCAATTTTAAAGATAGTGATGACATCGAATTTTGGTTAAATTCATTTTACTCATCTTTTAATAGTGTATATAGAGATTTTAGGTTTTTAGATTTTAATGTTCTTTTGTTTTTATTTAACTCTTACTGCTGTCCAGAATATGGCTTGGCCCTATGGAATGATACCTCAGTTTTTAGATCTTGTATTTTTAAAGCATTTAATGTAGCATATAATAATGCTTTAAAACTCATGTCGGGAGTGCCCACATATGCCAGCAGCCACATCACTGCGGAAAACTGCAATCAATTATTATTAAGGCATCTCACAGCCCTTATACAAGCTAGATTCTTTAAAAGACTGATTAGGTCAACCAATTCTATTATTAAATATAATATATATTTTTATACAAAAGGTCTTTTTATGACTTCTGTTAGACATTTATTTGATCAGTATTACAATATCAATATATTTGAAGAGGCTCTGGATGTTATTAAGGCCAGGATAGTCTGGGTACAGCGACATGAGGAGAGGCGAGGCCCCTGTTTATTTTATGGATATTAATCCCTTCATAGATTAGGGGTTAACTTTTTTATATTTCCTATGTTGTTTACAAATGTATTACGTATTTTAGTTTTGTATATATATATACTTTATAGATAATTTTAATTTATATCAATTGATTTTAATGGTTAGCCTATCCATACATTTTGTTTTATTTGTACATGTATGAGATTTTTAATTTGATATCTTAAGGTGAAAGACATAAAAATACATACCTGAAAGATTTATCATATAAGTATGTGCAAATTATGCTGTTTGTATATAACAATAACATTTATTTTTTCTTATTGTATATCATGTGCGTCTACTCTACTATGTAAGTTTATTACGAAATAAAATGTACTGAACTGAACTGAACTGAACTACTACTACTACTACTACTACTACTACTACTACTACTACTGTCTACAGGCACATAGACGCCGTGGAGCCTGCCGAGGGCATGCTGAAGAAGTTACGCCAGTGCGGAGTTTACACTAACCAGTTTATGGAGTCGGTGGGGACTGGCCAAGCGACTGCAGTGCCATCTGGTAAGTGAAGCAAAAAATAGTAGTAGTAGTACTAGTAGTGTTTGATATTCTACCTACAGTGGTGCACCAATTTTGCGCTTAATTATTGGAACCGTTGTAATCGGCGCAAAACTTTAATCCGCGAAACCTTGTGCATTGAACCTATGGGAAATAAGGTAATCGGGACCCAGATTGGAACATATGAATAATGTGAATAATTTCGTTTGGGGTACAAAAAGAAAAAGATAATATCTTTCTGTAGATCATTTCATCCTGCTTATTTTGAGCCCCCATTTCCCATGACGCATTTAATTAATAATGGCAATGCACATACTACCGAAAATTTACCAAATAGAATTATTAATAAACCTTTATCATGCTTACCTCATTAAACATGCGCTGGATGTCAGCATTACGAGCACCTTTGTCAATTTCAGCAAGAATTTGCTGTTTCATATCGTCGCTATACTTACATTTCTTAACCCCCTTTCGGTAGTCACGCTGCAAGCTCGTTTGCCCATTATGTTTCCTGGTTTACGCCCTTTATCACTGTTTCCGCCACTACCTGGCCTACTTGAACCACCAACAGCCCCATTAGCAGCAACAGATGACATAATCAAGCCAAACTCAGGTAGAAACCACAAAAGCTACACACAATTGAGGTACTCACTTCCTCACAGAGTGAGTGTAAAAACGCTCTGTGTTGTATAAACAAACGTTTGGTTTGATCTTGGTCTTGAGCTGGGAATCAGCTAGCGAAGGCTGTTGGTGAAATCTTTGGTTCGGCGTCCTCCACCACATATACTACATGTCGGAAAAAGCAAAAGGGGAAAGCAAAACTAGGGCTCCATTTTCCCCTCTTATCTCTACAAGCACTTGCACTCTACAAGTTCAACTTGATCTTGTGTTGGGCGTCTCCCAGCGATAGGTCTTCGGCAGTCACCGTGCTGTGCAGTGCACCATATGTGGTACTAGCTAGAGGTAGGAGGGGAAAATGGAACCGTTATAGTTGCCTATCGACCTCAGGAACCCTGGGCATCGCGATAGCAGAGTCTTAACCACTCGACCGCGAAACTTCATGTATAGATGCGCGAAACTTGAAATGGGGAATATTCAGAGGTACTGCGTAACCTAATATTAGCGAACCCAGACTCCGCAAAACTTGGTGCACCATTATTATTATTGTCGTAGTTTTATAAATATTATTATGTCTTTTTGTGTTCCTGTTAGAGTATTCATGTATATTCATTTAATCACTTATTTACTGTCGTATTTTTCATTTTATTAGTTATCTTGTTTTCATTTTTTCTCGTTTTTTCCCCTTTCGTTTCCCTCTTCTTCTCTTTTTGACACAGTGGACCACCATATCCTATTAAACAAATTAGAGCATTACGGCATCAGAGGAACAACGAACAGATGGTTTAATTCATATTTAAGCAATCGTAAGCAGTATGTCCAGTACAACAACATGTCTTCATCTACTCTAAACATTTCTTCTGGTGTGCCTCAAGGATCCATATTGGGACCCTTGCTTTTCCTTTTATATATTAACGACATTACAAATTCTAGCACATCATTAAAATTCATTTTATTTGCAGACGATTGCACATTATATAAAAGCCACCCAGACTTACGCGTCTTGATGTCAACAGTCAATGAGATTAATAATGTACACAATGGATAAACAGTAATAAATTAACACTCAATTCTGAAAAATCTAATTACATGATTTTTCACAGAAATAAACAAACCACCTAATTTGAGTAAATTAAGAATTAATAACATGGAATAAAAGAAATTCTAAGTACAAATTCCTAGGAGTAACTATTGATAATAAATATCTTGGAATGTGCACATAAAGAACGTAATTAATAAAGTAATAAAATGAGTGGCATCTTGCAGCTCACACGTCACCAACTTAACAGGGAGGCACTGCAACATGTCTACCACACGCTAGTTTACCCCAACATTATATATTGTAACGCAGTTTGGGCCAGTGTGCCACCTTCTAATATAAAATCACTCATTATTTCACAAAAAGAGTATTAAACAATTACAGGAAAAGAAGATATGAACACCACTAACAACCTGTTTTTAAATGCCAAATTACTAAAGATAAATGAAATAATATATATTTTTGTGCTCTTTTTGTCTATAAATGTTTGCATAATTTGATAGAAAATACTTTTTTTCGGATTCGCATTAATGAAAGATACAGACTAGGAGGTGATGATGTTTTAGAGGTTCCAACGGTACCTTCAAACCAATCACAAACATGTATCGTGTATCACGGCGCGAAAATATGGAATGAATTACCGTTGGACTTAAAAACAAAACCTACCTTGACTAGTTTTAAACATTGTCTCAAAAAGTTCCTCTTATTGCAATACCAGCAACAGTAATCAGACATAATTTGTGTATATATGTGTATATACTTTGTACTCGTATGTGTATGTTTATGTATGCGTATTTGCTCGTATGTGTGCATGCGTATTTGCTCGTATGTGTGTGTATGTATGTGTGCATATTTACTCGTATGTATATGTATGTGTATTCGCTCGTATGTGTATGTGTGTGTATTTGCTCATGTGTGTATGTGTGTGTGTGTATTTCCCCGTATGTGTAATTGTGTATGTGTGTGTATTTGCTCATATGTGTATGTGTGTGGGTGTGTGTATTTACTCATGTGTATGTGTGCGTATTTGTTCCTATGTGTTTGTGTATGTATACGTATTTAGTCGTATGTGTATTTGTATGTGTTTAATTAATTAGATATCTTCAAGTGTGTATATATAGGAGCCTTTTAAGAGAGGTTACTCTCAACAGGCTCAGCCAGTTTAATATAATTATGTATTATGTTTTAATTACATATATAACTGTTTGGCTAAATAAATGTATAAATCTAAATCTAAATCTTCCGTTCCTTCTCGCTTCATTCTTCTTTTTCAACCCTGTCTCCTCCTCTCTATTTACTTATCTATCTGCCTTGTTTATTATATTTACCTCTTCTCTCTTTCGATCTTTCCCTTCTTACTTTTCTCTCCTCCCTTCCGTTTACTTCCCTCTTCTCCTTCCTGTCTCCTCCCTCTCTCCTCTCCTCCCCCCATCTCTCTCTCCCCTACAGACACTTACGACCTAGTGATAGTGTCTGGCGGTATGTGCGAAGGTCATATACCTGTCAAAGGAATGGACGATCTTATAAGAGCTGCTAAGAAAGGTGAGTTGAGTTACCCTTAAAGTAATCGTCCAGACCCATTTTTTCTTTGCATAATTATGTTGAATGTTCATTCAAAATACCTAATCCACAAAAAATAATTCATTTCCACGCCTAATTTCCCTAAAAACATGACTTTTGTAATAAGCGCGGGAAAAACAACAGCCCCATTCCAGCCGTGGCGGGAAACTTGCTGGTGACGTCACGGCAGGCGGCCTCCCAGCCCGGCGCTGATACAAATACACGTAAACTCAGAAAAAAATATAGTACTTGAAGAATTTTGGGTGTTTCTGATATTTTTTTGGGGGTTATGGCATATACTTGCATCCTTTATGGGTGCAGCAAGAAAGCTGTGCTTTTCCAAGAGCTTTAGCACCCATTTTTCGACCTTTTAGGCCCC
>JACEEZ010022094.1:188025-193025 GCA_016584305.1 Chionoecetes opilio
GAAACAAGGGAGAGAGAAAAATATGTATAACAGTGAGTTTGTTTCATATGACATTGTGTAGTCATTAACTGTTGATTTAATTTATTTTTCATTTAATTTCTAGGTGGAGCGTCGAGTTGTTCCGCAATATTACTTCGAGCAAGAGGGAGTTTTGTTTATTTATCGTGTGGCCTGATCGAGTATTGGGTCTTGGTCTGGACATTCCTGGGTCTCAGTCTGGGTCTGGCCATTCATAGAGTCGGACCGGCTTATTTTTTAAAGGGGGAATCACACTAGCACATTTTCCACCCACTTCACCGAAAAGTTGGAGGTAGCGGGAGGTTGCGACCAGGGTGTATCGTCTGTGACGATAGGTGAAGTGTATTTTTAACATTAATTAACCTGTTTGTTAGATTGTAGCTTAACGTGTTTATTTGATTTTCACTTTGTTTCGTAGGGGAGGAGCGGAGTTGTTCGCAATGTTATTCGGGTGGTAGTTTTGGTAGGTCGTTTGGCGTTTGGTCTGTCGAGTATGGGTGCAGGTTGGTGGACAATTCCTGTGGTCCTGTGCATCGGTAGCGGTTGGTCCCTGTCATGCGAGTGGCGCGCTTGTATAGTCAATTTGTAGTGGGAATTGCAATGCTAGCAAGGATGTATCTTCATCTATCTTGTGCGCCGAGGAATACATTGTGACGTGAGCGGATTTGGTTCAGTGAAGCATGGGTGTATCGTGTAGATAATGAGCATTGTGTATTGTTACTAACTATGTAAGATTACTGGTTTTATGAGGTATTTGGAGTTATTAGAAGGCGAGTGTTAACTAGTATTTGTAGTTTTGATGTTCGTACTTTTGATTCACTTGTTGAGAGGTTGTAGGCTGAGTTCATTGTCATCGTTATGAGATATGTTAGTGTGGTCGTATTATACTTTATTGCGGAACGCTTGCTCTTGGCTACGTTTGTTGTCTGCGTATGGTATTCAACTATTATGTGACATGTGTAGCTAGTATTAATTGTGTACATTTGAAGCTAATTTGGTTAAGGTGTATATTTATGCTTTTGTTTATTTGTTATCAATTTGCTAGTGTTTAGTGTTTCTAATGAATTGTAGTGTTTTGCATGTAGTGTTATGTAGTAGTGCATTTTAAGTGTAGTGCATTTGTAGTTTATTGTTAGTGCATTTGTAACGTTTATGATGTCATTTGTAGTGTTTAGGCATTGCTAGTGTTTTAGTGCATTTGCTAGTGTTTAGTTGTTTAGTGCATGCTAGTGTTTATGCAATTGCTAGTGTTTAGTGATTGCTAGTGTTAGTGTTAGTGACATTTGCCCATGTTTAGTGCATTCTAGGTTTAGTGCATTTGCTAGTGTTTAGTGCATTTGCTAGTGTTTAGTGCATTTGCTAGTGTTTAGTGAGTGTGTTTAGTGCATTTGCTAGTGTTTAGTGTGTTTAGTGCATTTGCTAGTGTTTAGTGTGTTTAGTGCATTTGCTAGTGTTTAGTGTGTTTAGTGCATTTGCTAGTGTTTAGTGTGTTTAGTGCATTTGCTAGTGTTTAGTGTGTTTAGTGCATTTGCTAGTGTTTAGTGCATTTGCATTTGTTTAGTCAAGCTAAAAATTACAGGTTGAAACGCTTTGAATAAAGAGCATTGCAGCAGCCTTTTGACCTTCACTGAATATCCAACACAGGGTATTTTCTAGAGAGGGTTAGTCCACTTCAAAGCCGTGCTCCTCCCACTGGATCGTGACGTCAAAGGGTACTGAGACCGAGGGGTTGGCCGCCGCCGCCTAGGTCACGGGGTCAGTTATCGCCTGAACACTGAGACTGTCACTACACTCTGCCGCCTTAAGGCCCGTCCACACTATGCCTCATGAGTCGCGTGCTGTCGCTGGCGCTGTTGAAAATCGAGCTTTTCAACACCACCAGCGTCGTGCTGAGCGAATCCAGCCCGGCCTGATTTCTGCAACACTGCCCCAGCCTCACGCGTCCTCCTCGCTCCTCTCAGTGCTATACCTGGCTTCACTGAGGTAGGACGTTATTGCGCCGCGCTCCGTGAAATACGGTCTTGCTCAAAAAATCTTATTAACAATCTCCTTTAACAACCTCTCTCAAAACAAACTCATGTTATTTACCTTGCTTAATAGGAATGGGAATGATAATAGTAATATACATTATATAAATAACAATGATAATGATGATAATAATAGTAGTAGTATTAATCATATTCTCATAGTGGAAAGAGGAGGTAAAAAGGGGTGGCATGGAGAGTAGCAGAGGAGAGGTAGGTAGGTAGGGTAGGAGCGTGTGTGGGTGAGGTCAGGTCAGGGCCACAGGTGCGTGTAGGATCATACTTTAGAATAGGCCACGATACAAAATCTTCGTTCTCTCGTAGTTTTCTCTGGAGCTGACTGGCGCGCTGCTCGATTGAGGGATGGCGGTGAGGCATAGTCTGGACACTTGGGTGGGATTTCAACACGTCCACCTGCCTCAGCGCGCGCGTCATGAGGCCTAGTGTGGACGGGCCTTAAGGAGAGCTTTTTCGCCAGTCAAAGTTATCGTTGCCCGCTTTTAACCGTACTGTCTCACACACCACACACACACACACACACACACACACACACACACTTTATATGGTTACCATCGATACTTGTAATAGTATTGAATATCGCATGTCATTGTTGGATTACTGTAATTATGATACGAGTGAAAGAGAAAGTTACCAAAAACCTTTTTATACTTAATATACATATCCTGTAGTGGAAATGCAGTCAGGTCTAAAGAGTCATGAGCAGGTGGCCTGGCCGTAGTAACCCGAGCTGTGATATCCCAAGGGAGAGAACCACACTCCTTATCTCTAAAGTCGTTTCCTTACCACCCCCTCTCTCTCTTCTCTCCTCTCTCTCTCTCTCTCTCTCTCATCCACCACCCCTACCCTCCCCCTACCCCAACCCCCACATACCATCTTAATACCAGAGCCTCTCCGTTCACTCTAGACCCGTGGAAGTTTTCAAGGCATGACCCCGCAGTATATCATGTTATACATGTATAAATGATATACTGTTACCTTCGGAAATGTTTGTTCTATAAGATTATCACATAAAACACTGTAAAACACATTAAATAAATGTAATTATGAGACTAAGAAATATGCATGAACTTATTCTCGTCACTTAATTCACTGAATTCACTTAAACTCGTAGTCATGTAAAACTTTGTGAGACAACCTATAAGATGGAACATATCAATAGAAGCAGAATTTTATTAGCTTTCCATTGATATATTTAGTTTTCTGATAAATGCAGTACTACCATGCATACATTAGCGTTAACTAAATAAATCGCCACGCCGGCCGCTCTCTCTCTCTCCTCTCTTTCTTTCACTCTTTTCTTTCACTCTTATCTCTCTCTCTCGAGGTGATTACTAAACTTTGTAAAATAAATGGTGTACTACATAAGATACTGTGTCGCCCACATTGACTGTGTGCTCCACAGTCCTGGTTACTCTGCTGCCACCGCCCACATTGACTGTGTGCTCCACAGTCCTGGTTACTCTGCTGCCACCGCCCACATTAAGTGGGGAAAAAAATGTAAATGAATAAAATAAAATGCTATGGGGGGCCCCCCCTCCCCGGGGGGGCCCAAATTTGGGGGGGGGGGGTTTTTTTTAAAAAAAACCCCCCTTTTTAAAAAACCCCCCCCAAAAAAAACCCCACCCCCCAAAAAAAAACCCCCCCAAAAAAAAAAAATTTTTGGGGGGAAAAAATTTTTTAAAGGAAAAAAAACCCTTTTTTTTTAAAAAAAAAAAAAAATTTTTTTTAAAAAAAAAAGGGGGGGGCCCCGGGGGGAAAAAAGGGGGGCCCCCTTTAACCCAAAGGGGGTTTCCCAAAAAACCCCCCTTTCTCTTTTTTCCTTTCCCCCCCCCCCCCCCCCCCCCCCCTTTCCCTTTTAAAAAACCCCCCCCCCCCCCCCCCCCCCAAAATTTTTTAAAAACCCCCCCCCTTTTTTTAAAAAATTTTTTTTCCCCCCCCTTTTTTTTTTTAAAAAAAAAAAAAATTTTAAAAAAAAAAATTTTTTTTTTTTTAAAAAAAAAAATTTTTCCCCCAAAAAAAAATTTTTTTTTAAAAAAAGGGAAAAAAATTTTAAAAAAATTAAATTTAAAAAAAAAAAAATTTTTTCCCCCCCAAAAAAAAAAAAAACTCCAAAAAAAAAAAATTTAAAGGGGGTTTTCCCTTTTTTTTTAAAATTTTTTTCCCCCCCCCCCCTTTTTTTTTTTTTAAAAATTTTTTTTTTTAAAAATTTTTTTGGGGAATTAAAATTTTAAAAAGGGTTTCTTTAAAAGCCCCAAAAGGGTTCCCCCGGGTTTTTTTCCCCCCCCCCTTTTTTCCCCCCTTTTCCCCCCCCACCCCGGGGGGGGTTTTTAAAATTTTTTAAAAAAAAAAAGGGGGGAAAAAATTTTTTAAAAATTTAAAAAAAAAAAAAATTTTTTTTGGGTTTCCCCAAAGGGCCTTTTAAACCCTTTTAAAAAAAATTTTTTTTTTAAGCCCCCCCGTTTAAAAAAAACCCCCAAAAAAATTTTTTTTTCCCCCCCCTTTTAAATTAAAAACCCCCCCCCCTTTTTTTTTTTTTAAAAAGGGCCCCCAAATTCCCCCCCCCCCTTTTTTTTTTTCCCCCCCCCCCTTTTTCCCCCCCCAAACCCCCCCCGTTTTCCCCCCCCCCAAAAAAACCCCCCCGGGGCCCCCAAAAAAAAGGGGGGCCTTTTTCCCCCAAAAAAACCCCCAGGGGCCCCCCCCAAAAACCCGGGGTTTTTTCCAAAAAGGGGAAAAATTTGGGCCCCAAAACCCCAAAAAAACCCCCTTTTGGGAAAGGGGAAAAAAACCCCCCCCTTTCCCCCCGGGGGGTTCCCTTTTTTAAAAAAAACCCCCCCCCAAGGGGGAAAGGGGGAAAATTTTTTAAATGAAAAATTTTTTTTTTAAAACCCCCGGGGGGGGGGAAAAAAAAAGGGGGTTAAAAAAATAAAAAAAAAAAAA
>JACEEZ010022095.1:0-5000 GCA_016584305.1 Chionoecetes opilio
GTGACGGAAGGGAAAACAATGTGGTGGCAGCAGGGAAAACGTGCATGGTGGGCTTGTAATGTGTTGGTTAGAGAAGGAATTATATAGCAGCGATTTCATTATTGATTAGTTTATTTAGTTACTCAACAATATCACGTGTTTTGTTTAGTACTAGATGAGTGTCGATTTATTAGTATCAACAAACATGTTAGAACAGGGGAGAGAGAGAGAGAGAGAGGGGGAGAGAGAGGGGAGGGAAAAGGGAGAGAGAGGGGGGAGAGAGGGGAAGTGTGTAGCAGATCAAGAATATGGATTAAAAGTGAGTTTATTCAAGTAACCGGACGGGAAACTGAAACATGTCCTGAAAAGAAATATATACTTTATGTTTTCATATATATTCACATTTAGAAAAAATCTAACATTTTTAGCAAGCATAAAACATAAACACACAAACACACAAAAACACGACTAAACAAAAAAACATTACTTTTATAACCACCCCCAATGATAATAATGACAATGATATAGGCTGCTTTTAAAAAAGTAGCCAAGAATACAAATGTCATCACACTTACCAGACAGAAACGTGACAACCACTTCACAAACAAACACACATGATACAACACATAACGTTTGCTTGAACACATTTTTTTTATATATACCTCCGAGTCCTTGAAAGTTAAGTGTTGTAGTGACGTTCTTACCTTCCTCCTCCTCCTCCTCCCTCTTCACCTCCCTCTCAAAAGAACATAAAACTCCTAAGGAAATGACACGGCTATATATCTATAATAATATAAGCGAAAGTGTGTCTGTTTGTGTGTGTGTGTGTGTGTGTGTGTGGTATAGGTTCCGCCCCTGTGGCGCAAACACCTCATATGGCACATTTTTGGAATCAGGTTTGACCAGGGGAAGGTCATAAGCCCACTTATGAGATGATCCGATCAAATTTTTTTTTTTCTTCTTTTTTTTAGCAGCCTATTAGCGAGAATTGTGAAAACAAAAGTGGGTTGCGAGAATTGAGGAAGCCTTGATGTAGGGTGATGGGTAATGGGTGAGTGAATGGGTGGGGTGATGGGTAATGGGTGTGGGGTGATGGGTGAGTGAATGGGTGGGGGGTGATGGGTGGGGGTGATGGGTGATGGGTGAGGGAATAGGGGGGGGGGTGATGGGTAAACTATAATAATATAAGCGAAAGTGGGTCTGTCTGTCGTCTGTGTGTGTGTGTGTTGTGTGTGTGTGGTGTGTGTGTGTGTGTGTTTTGTCTGGTATAGGTTCCGCCCCCCGTGGCGCAATCAACTCATATGGCACATTTTTGGGAAACCCGGGGTTTACCCGGGGAAGGTTTTAAGCGCAGTTATGAGATGATCCGATTTTTTTTTTTTTTTTTTTTTTTTTTTTAGCAGCCTATTAGCGATAATTGAAGAAGAAAAAAAGTGGATTGCGAGATTGAGGAAACCTTGATGTAGGGTGATGGGTAATGGGTGAGTGAATGGATTTGGGGGGATGGGTTTAAAGGGTGTGGGGTGATGGGTGAGTGAATGGGTGGGGGGTGATGGGTGATGGGTGAGGGAATAGGGGGGGTGATGGGTAATGGTAAATATAGCGAAAGTCTGTCTGTCTGTGTGTGTGTGTGTGTGTGTGTGGTTCTGGTATAGGTTCCGCCCCCCGTGGCGCAATCACCCATATGGCACATTTTTTGGGAACCGGGTTGACCAGGGGAAGGTTTTAAGCCCAATTATGAGATGATCCGATCATTTTTTTCTTTTTTTTTTTTAGCAGCGTAAATTTGCGATAATTGTGAAAAAAAAGTGGGTTGCCCAGAATTGAGGAAACCTTGATGTAGGGTGATGGGGAATGGGTGAGTGAATGGGTGGGGTGAGGGGTAAGGGGTGTGGGGTGATGGGTGAGTGAATGGGTGGGGGGTGATGGGTTGGGGATGATGGGTGATGGGTGAGGGAATAGGGGGGGGTGATGGGTAATGGGTGAGTGAATGGGGGGGGGGGTGATGGGGTAATGGGTGATGAATGGGGGGGGGGTGATGGGTAATGGGTGAGTGGAATGGGTGGGGGGAATACATACATTTCTACATCCATGATTTCAGGAAAGTTAGAAGGGGCTATCTGGAGACTCCATGTTGGTGGGGCCTTGGCCCACCAAACACAGGTGGTGGGCCGAAGGCCCACCAATAGCCCTCCGCAGGAGCTAGCCAAAAAGTCCGCCCGGAGGGCGGCTTTGCGGCTAGTATATATATATACTACACGTCTTTGGTTAGGCCACACCTGGAAAATGCCGTTCAATTCTGGTCACCTTTTTTCGTAAAAGATTAAGCCAACTTAAAATCAGTTCAAAAAAGAGCAACCAAACGTATTCCAACTCTGCGAAATTCATCTTCATCATCATCGCTTCAAAACATGACTCAGGAAGGGACTAACAATGAAATGGATAAACAAACGTAGCATATAAAACCGACTCTTTATTTTGATTTAAAAGAAAAAAAAGATGAAATAAAAATTATTATTAATCTGACATTCGCTAGATAGAAAATTGAAGGCACTTAGAAGCCAGCGATGAAGGCGTGTCGGGGATGGTGGCAGCAGCAGCAGCAGTGGTGGTGGTGGTGGTGGTGGTGGTGATGCATGTCGCTGCTGTCGTCCTCTATACGTACCAATACTTGAGTCTCAGCGTGAGTGACTTTCAGCCTGTCCTTCGCTCACTTGCTCCTCTGGTAGCCTGTTGTCCGCAGCTTTTACCCGTGATGATGATGACCATGATGATGATGCCCATGGCCGCCGCCATATCTATAGCGGCCACCGCCATGGCCGCCGGTCCGGGGCCCTCCACGGCACGACCATAACCCCCTCTCCAGGAGGGATCGGGGGTCAGCGAGGGCCTCGGGAATCAGCGAGGGCCTCGGGATCAGAAAGGGGCGTTGGGGTCAGGGAATGCCTCAGGGTTCGGGTCTGGGAGGGTTCAGGCATGGCCTGCACCACCACCAACGCCGTCAGGGCCACGGCCCCCACCCGTAGGAGGGTCAGCTGAGGGAAGAAGTATCAACAGTGAAGTGGTGAACTCTGTGTTATCTATCGTTCTTGATTATATATTTTATATATATATATTATATATATATAATATATTATATATATTATATATATATATATATATACTTTTTTTATATATATAAAATATAATTTTATATAATATATATATATATATATATATAATAATATTACATGGAAGTCGTGTAAAAGTGGAAGCATGTTTTAGAGTTTTCTCCAGAGGGATGTAAGAGTACCAAAAGACTGGTCGTCGTGACGCTTACAGCTGTAACAAATTTCCTGAACATGTCAGAACCCTGTGCTCCATTGCCGGGTTTCCTGTCGTTTTCTCTCAAAATCTATACATTCACCATGGCCAGCGGACCCTTTTTACTGACTAGTTAACTTATCATGACTGCCTGCATGCCTGTCACGCTAGTGCGGAAGGCTTCATATAGCCTTGCTCTGTATTATTCAAAACGTGCTCATTTTACACCTAACTACGTATAATACCTTGATAAAGAATAAAAAGAGATAAAAAAGAGCAAGTATTCAACGTAACTAAACACAGGGATTTATATTTTCATGGTAATTGAAACGCTAACATGCTGGGAAAAGGGGGCGTTTATGTGAGGGGGAAAGGGAGGTGAGGGAAGGGTAGTACTCACTGATCGCATGATGCCGGTGTCAGAAGGTTCAGCTTTCATCAACGGGTCGCTGCGTCTGGTGTCCAGGGAGGCTTCACCTCCTTTTATAGCCGTCCTATCTGAACCTTCACGAGCGTACCCCAGCGACTTTTTTTCACTAAGTTTTTCTGCTGGTGCGCTTTGTCCGGGGTCCGATGAGGCGAGAGAGGTTACGTGTTCTTTATCACATGTAAGTTTGTCTTGATGTATACGACATATCAGGGTGTATGAGGGTCTCTTTTGAACTATGGAACAATATGGCACGGTGGAAAAGATACATAGGGATTCCCCTCACAATACCAAGGGGGGAGGGTGGTGTGTCGGTGGAAGTGGTGTGTGGAGACGGGAAGTTATCATTATTATTTGTGAATTTATATTGTAAGGGAAGTGAAGTACATGCTGAAAAAGACGCAGGAGAAAGCGTGTTATCCTGACAAGTACAACCAAAAAGTGCAGACAATCAACCTAAAACAGGACGAACTGTTCAACGCGGCAACAAACAAAGGAAGAGGAGAGAGAGGAGATAAAAAAATTGATATCAACCCAAAGAATTTTTTCAAGTATCTGGCGTGAGCGCAGTGACTTGTTTTGGGGGACAAGTAATGCAGTTCACATTATCCAGCGTGCGGCGTTATATTGTAAGGAGAAGGCGTTATAGTGTGTTTTTATTTACTTATATGTTTCGTTTTCTGGAAATGAATTAACTACTGTATAAATTAGCGTTGACTAAATAAATAACATCATCAATCGGAAAATTACCCGAGTGTTTGATTTTATTATTAGTTAACGCTAATTTATGTGTGGTTTAAATTTAATTTATAGATAAACAAAATATTAGCAATGGAAAGCTAATAAAATTGCGCTTCTATTGATATCCTTCAGGATAAAAGTTGACTCGCAAAGTTTTAAATGGGAAGAGTTGGAATGAGTATTAGTTCCTGCATTTTCTTCAGAGTCTGTAAGCATTTCTTTAGCGTGTTTTACTGTTTTATTTGAAAAAATTTAGAACAAGCATTTACGAAGTTACAGTATATCATATATACTGATAAAACCAGTCTATATGATCCGTATATATATATATATATATATAATATATAATATAATAATAATATATATATATAATAATATAATATATATATATATATATTATATATTAATATATAAATCCGACCGGCCCTCCGACTTCAAGCCCTTGGGGGACAGGCGATATTCCGTGTGCAGTCCAGGTATACAGTGGTCTAGCATATTTTATATCAAGTATAGGCGTCCAAGCCTCTGGCCCCTTTGCTTTTGGGCTCAG
>JACEEZ010022095.1:7500-56913 GCA_016584305.1 Chionoecetes opilio
CATATACATATACATAAAATACTTTAAATATATATATATATATATATATATATATATATATATATATATATATATTATATATATATATATATATATTAATATATTATATATATATATATATATATAAATATTTATACTATGGTTTGAAGAAAATACAGATATGTTCGATAATTATTTATATGATTTATCTTGATTTCTTCACTTTCCAAAATAACTCTTTTTCAATTTTAAGTGATAGCATATTCTTGTAACATAATAATCACATAATTGGGAGCGGGCGATGATGTAGTAAATTACTTGAGTACCTTGAGAACTTAATGATCAAAGTACTTTTTTTATTTTTACTTAAATCTTCGGGTACATTTGCTTGTACTTTGAGTAAAATTTAGAAAATGTGAAAATACTTGACTAAGTAACTTAGCTGGGTACTTCTTACAACACTACTGTTTGTTAAACTAGGTATGGAAAAAAAGCCTCGTTATGTTATTACTACAATTGTCAAATTATATCCCAACTTCATATTTGAGTATCAGCTGTTAACTTTAGTTTTTTGTCATATCAATACCTAACTCGGCAATTAAAAGAATACTTGGGAAATGATAATTAAAATAACTTATATTACTTGCGACACTTTATTTAGTTATTGAGGAAGATGAAAAAGAAGGACAATTTGGTAACAAGTTGTAGAATTCGCTGGTAATAGCAGGTTTTTGACAGAAAATAACATAAAAAGGATATTCTGCCCTCAAAAGTCTCGGAGAGGAGGCAGGGTTGCGGCGGGGGATGATGGTGGCAGCGGCAGTGCCATGGGGGGAGGTTGTGCCGCCCCCTCGCTGCCGTCATTCTTTACAGAACACGGCGAGACTTAGGGGTTGTGTGAACCTCAATTAAGGCGTTTTTTGGCTCACTCGTTCCCCCCGTCACCCGCGCCTGCTTGTGTTCAGCGCCAGTAACGTCTGCGATGGTAGCCACCGAAGCCACGGTGATGTCCACGGCCATAGCCATAGCGCCTCCAGAGATCAGGGGCAGCGAGGGCATCGGGGTCAGGGAAGGCCTCAGGGTCTGGGGCTGGGACGGGGATGCACTGATAGTGTCGCGCCCTTTACCTTCACTGGTGGGAAAGTGCCCCTTTTAATATACCCTTGCCCAATAATTTCTTTTAATATACCCTTGTAATAATACTTTAATATACCCTTGCTAATAATACTTTAATATACCCTTGTAATAATACTTTTAATATACCCTTTTCTAATAATACTTTTAATATACCTTGCTAATAATAACTTTTAATATACCCCTTTCTAATAATACTTTCAAGAAGCCATATCAAAATTTGTTTTTTATTGTTAATGATTCGGTTATTGTATTTTTTTATTTTTTTTTAAGGTTGTCAATCGAATGAAATTTTTTTTTTAACATGATTACTATTTGGATGCCCCCGTTAAAACTAAAATGATTTGACCACGAGCCTTTCCCCCCCAGCTTATGAACTGCAAAGTAATGGTACTTATTTTCATTCCTATTTTCTCTATTTTCCTTATGCAAGAGTCGGACTCTGTCTTTACTCTCTCATTCCCTCACTAGTTACCTCTAGAAAATCTTCCAAACTCAGTTTCTGTGTCCTTTATTGACCTGGAATCTTTCAAGTGATGTGTTATCAAGCCAAATGTGCAAATTAATGTAATACCCTAGCATTTTCTCTCCCATTGCATTACTTCAAGCATTATTTTCAATGTCACAACCTTCAAGGCCAAGCAGGTGGACCTCAGCGGCGAGGCAACGTTCAGTTAACTCAGATTCGGATTTTTTATAAGAAAATACATAAGAAAACATCCCGTACTCCGTTACAGATTTTACAACCCCTACTATGCAGCTGCTCGTTGAGATGCCGTTCAGAACATGCAGCTCATAATTCAGAATCACTTTGCCCCCTTTTGGGTAACATGGATGGAGTTGTCCAGGTTTAACTGGGGTGGTGGGTGTTGTGGACGTCACGTAACACCACACCGGATGGGGGGTTTTCTGGATTTCTTTGCTTCATAGGTGTGCCGCACTGCTCCTCCGACAGCTGATGTTACGTGAGGAAGCAAGTCTTTGTGTGTGTTTTCCATTTTTATTACATTACAGGTCTTTTAACAAAGTTGTTATGCATCCACTCTGGATGTCTGATTGCAAGAGTAGACTGGAGGTGTTATATAAAAGGGGAAACCACCTCCAGCGCCGCCAGACTTTTTTGGACACTTAGAAATATAAGTACTTTGTAAAAAAAAAAATCAAATTCACGTATACTGTGAGCTGTGAGTGTGCTCTTACCATCAAAAGCGATTGAAAATAACCCAAATTAGGCAAGTTATTGAAATGATCATTACCGTCAGTCATGAAATGATTAATTTCATTTTTTTCGGATAATTAAAATGTCCTCAGGCGTGGTTGCGATAGACCAGTGTCATTGCTGCTCCCAAAGAGTCGAGGTGAGGTGAGGTGTTTTTGCTGTCACGTGCACCGCCGTGTGGCGAGGTAAACTCCCACAGAACTACCGTACCTTAGGGTGTAGTTACCCTATAGGAACTCATAGGTTCGGGTGGGATCGACTCCGACCATGGCTGTTATACAACGTCATTTTATTTTTACTATTTCATTTTCTTATTATTCTCTCATTACTATTATTATCCTTATCATTGATGTTGAAATTGTTTTATACTATGGATAGTAAATTCAACGAACATCATTTAGTTTTCCTTTTACCTATATTTGCGCACATTCATGTCACAGTCACCATCCTGCCCTTCCCAAACACACACCCAAACCCCGTGGTTTCTGTATAATTGACTGTCGGGTAATACTATCACCTTTATGCTCACTGCCTGTTATTGCAAAGGTACACACCATGTCTTCTTTCAGTCTTATAATAGGATATACATAACCTTATCACGATAGAAGGGGACAAGAAATTAACGTTAACGCTTAATATTAACGTTAAAGTTTCGTTAACAAGCAAGATACGTGCGCATTATGATCAACAAAAAACAGCGCGGCCACAATACCTTTTTGTTTTGAAGGAAAAACAATACCTAGGTGTTTGGTCTTTATGATGGTGACATCCTTCCCTCGATGTTTAAACAGGTGTTTCAGTTAAACAAGTGTAATGCGTCATCCTCCTGATGGATGTGAACAGATCTTAAATAACAGTCCCATGATGTGATTAGTATGTTTCTCACTCGACATTTACGACTTTGGATGAGTTTTTCAGTTTTGCGGGTAAAAGTAGTGTTAAAACGATTTTTTCTCATCATGGATAAAAGCACCTCCGTGTTTTAGTGGTATATAGTGCGCCCAGCTACGAATCTGTGGGCCCTGGTACGAATCCGGGTCAGGGCAGTCGACGGCCAGCCCACCCAAAATGTTTATCCTTCCTTTCAGAGTGGTCAATGAAAAGGGTACCTGGGGAAACCTGGGGAAGGTAAAAGTGGTAACCCGGATGGCACACTAGCCCTGTGTCCCGGGTTCTCATCCCCCACAGACTTAAAGGACTAATGCAACGGAGATGAGCACCGAGGCCACGCACGCGCAGCATAGCGTATCCCCCATCTTAATTCTACTTTATGGGTAAAAGAGTTCTGAAGTGAGGAACTTACAAGTGTGTTAGTGGGTTGTGGGATGTCGCTTGTCTCAGGTGGTTCTGGTCTTCCCATGTGTTTTATTGATCTGGCTACTTATTATAGTGTGAGTTCTGGCCTGGTCCCATCGGATCCCTTTTTTTCCCTTCACCTCTTTCTAAATAGGCATTCTTTTCGAAGGTATAGTGAAAAGTACACAATAATTACATTGTATATTTTCAAGATAAATTTGCATAAAAAATTAAATGAATTAGCCATAAAGTTTGTGCAGCTCACTAACAAGAATGTGATTTTCCTTAGAATTCAAGATCGAGTGGCGGCTGAGGATCCTCCTCCACCTGGAGTGGGAAAACGTCGTGAAACGGAGGGCGGCACCGGGGAAGTAGTGGGCTGCGGCGGCGATGGGGGTCCTTTTGCTTCCATCATTCTAATTAAGAACACACCTAATCCTGGCGTAGGCTGCCCTTCAATGCGGGCTGCCCTACTCCTCCCTATATATGAGCTTGTTTTCAGTTAACCATAATGTTTACGGCCACCACCACGGCGTCCACCCCTGCGGTGGTCACCTCCTCCCCTGCGGTGGCCACCTCCTCCCCTGCGTCTCCCCTTCCTGGGCTGAGGATCGGCAAGGGCCTCAGGGGCAGCAAATGCCGCGGGATCAGCGAGGGCCTCAGGACCAGGATCCGGGAAAGGTTTTGGGCACGGCCTGCACCACCACCAGTGCCGTCAGGGCCACGGCCACCACCAGCAGGAGAGTCAGCTGAGGGGAGAGGCGTCATGAGTACGGGGGTCTGTGGGAGGATGTGGGCGTGTAAGGGTAAGGCACGGGCGGGCCGCGAGGGCGGGCCGCGAGGACGGGCCAGGCACACAACCACCAAGGTCTTAGAGGCAAGTTTTTTTTTTTTACTTACCATCGAAGATCTCTTAAATTGCCTCGTCATTCTTCCATAACCATGAAAGAGATTGTGAAATCGTCAAAATGTGGGGTAGGAAGTGCTTAGAAACAGGACATAAGAGTGGATGCATTGTATGCAGGGCGAGGCAAAAAATATTCCCCACGATAGCAAATTTACAAGCATGCCTTAAAAAAAAACTTCAAAAAAACATGTTTGTGCTATCTATCTTTCCCTTAAATATTTATTATTATATTTTATTTTATATATATATTTATATATTTTATATATATATTTTATATATATAATATATATATATATATATATAAAATATATATATATATAAAAATATATATATAGAGAGAGAGAGAGAAGAGAGAGAGAAGGGAGGGGGGGGAGAAGGGGAGAAAAGATATAGAAATTATTGGGATATATATAAAATATTATTATATAAAAGAAATATATATTTTATATATAATATATAGATATATAAAATATAATAGATTATATCTATATATATTTTATATATATATATTACATTAAGTTTTATAAAGTAAAAGCATGTTTAAGTTTCCCCAAGGGTATGTAAGAGAAACAAACAATGCCCGCGTAAAGCTTAAAAAGCTGTAACAAATTTCCTGAACGGGCCAGAACCCTTTTTCCCATTCCCGGGTTTTAACCTTTTCGTTTCTCTAAAACATCTATACATTCACCAGGGCCCAGCGGACCTTTTTACTGACTATTTTAACTTACATGACTCCCCTGAAATGCCTGTCACGCTAGTGGGGAAAAGGTTTTCATATAAGCCTTGCCCCTTATTATTAAAAACGTGCTCATTTTACACCTAACAAACTTTATAACTACCTTGATAAAGAAAAAAAAAGAGAAAAAAAGACCAGTATTCAACGAACCCTAAACACAGGGATTTAATTTTCATGGAAAATTGAAACGCTAACATGCGGGAAAGGGTGTGCGTGATGTGGGGAAGGCAGGTGAGGGAAGGGTATTACTAACTGATCGAAATGTTTCCCGAGTGTCAAAAGGGTTCAGCTTTATCAACGTGTCGCTGCGTCGGGTTTCCCAAAGGGAGGCTTCACCTTCCTTTTATAGTCGTTCAAATTCAAACCCCTCCCACGAGGAAACCCCCGCAAACTTTTTTTTTTCATTAAGTTTTTTTCTGCGGTCGTCGGGTGCCCGGGGACCGATGAGGCGGGGAAAGGGGGGTTACCGTGTATTTATCCATGTAATTTTGTCTCTGTATGTATACGCACTAAATTCGGGCGGTATGAGGGTCTACTTTTTGAAACAATATGGCAACGGTGGGCAAGATTACATGGGTTTTATTCCCCCCCAAAATAGAAAGGGGGGGGGGTTTTTTGGGGTGTGCGGGGGGAAAGGGTGAGTGGGGTTTGGGAAGGGGGGGAAGTTAGTCTTTTATGTTATTTTTTGATATTTTTATTTGAAAGGGGAAGTGAAGTAAATGATGAAAAATACCGCAGGAGGCCCAAGGCGTGATTATCCGGGCCCAATAAATTCCAACCAAAAGTGCAGACAATCAAAAACCTAAAAAAAGTGAGAACTGGTTCAAGACCCCGGCAACAAAAAAAAGGCAGAGGAAAGAGAGGAGAAAAAAAAAACCCTTTGTTTTCCCAACCCCAAAGACATTTTTTTTCAAAGTTGATTTGTTTTGTATGGCCGCAGGGCGTACTTTTTTTGGGGGGGGACAAGTAAATCCCAATTTCCCACTTACCCAGCCTTTTGCGGCGTTATGGGGGAAAGGGAAAAGAAAAAATTTTTTTCCCCCAACGAACGCCCCCTTTTAAAATGATGATGGTAATGTTTCATTAATCAGAAATTTTTAATGAGTTGGTAATTTACTTAAGGGAAAAACGTCCCAGTTCTCTCTTTTCCTTAGCAAGAAGGAGAGTAGAAGGAAGAATTTTGGACCCTTTTTAAGACTGCATGAAAAACCCAAAAAAATGTCTCGCCAAAAAAAAAACGAGGCCTGGAGATCCCCCTCTTCCTCCTCCTGCAATGCCCCAAACCTGTGGTGGGGAAACCCCACGTGTGTGGAGGACTGCCTTTGGGGCTTCATCAAGATTAAAATATTTTTGTTTGAGGTAATTTGGGAAAAGGCCCCGAATTAAATGGTTTTTTAATTTCCCCCCCAACCCCCCCTCCAAAAAATTTTCCTTTACCCTTTTTCTATCCCCCACCCCCTCATACTTTTCCCCCACACCCCTATACCCTTTCCCCTTTCACCCCTCATACTTTCCCCCAACCCTCATCCTTCCCCCACACCCCTCCAAAATTTTCCCCCACACCCCCCAAACCTTCCCCCCAACCCCTCAAGCCCTTTCCCCCACACCCCCATACTTTCCCCCACACCCCCCATACCTTCCCCCAAAACCCCTCAAACCTTCCCTCACAAACCCCTCATGCCTTCCCTCACAACCCCCCCATACCCCTTCCCCTCACACCCCTAAAGCCCTTTCCCCCCCACCCCTCATACCTTCCTCCCCCCACCCCCCAAACCTTCCCTCACACCCCTCATACTTTCGCTCATCCCCCCCAAAAAATTCCCTCACACCCCCCAACTTTGCCTTAAATCCAAAACCTTCCCTAAAACCCCTCATTTCTTTCTTCACTTTCCCCTTTATACTTTCCCTCAAAAAACCATACTGTCCCTCACCAAAACCCCTTTATATCTTCCCTTCCCCACCCCTCATACTTTCCCTCACACCACTCATACCTCCCCTCACAAACCCCCCAAAACCTTCCCTTTTACACCCCCCATACTTTTTCCCCCACACCCCTTTATACTTTTTCCCCCCACACCAATCATACTTTTTCCCCCACAAAAAACCCCATATCTTCTCTCACACCACTATTACTTTCGCTCACACCCCTTTATACTTTCCCTCACAAAACCCCTCATCTTTTTCCCTCACACCACTATATCTTTCCCCCACACCACTCATACTTTCCCTCACCCCCACTCAAATTTCCCTCACACCACTCCCTACTTTTTCCCCCACCCACTCATACTTTCCCTCACACCCCTCATATCTTCCCTCACACCCCTCATACTTTTTCCCCCAAAACCACTCCTATTTTTCCCTCAAAAACCCCCCCAAACTTTCCCCACACCACTCATACTTTTCCCCCCCAAACCACTCATTCTTTCCCCCACAAAACCCTTTTATTTCTTTCCCTCCAAACCCCACATATCTTCCCCCACACCCCTCATACCCTCCCCCACACCACTATACCTTCCCTTTACAAAACCCCTCATACCTTCCCTCCCCCACCCCTTATACTTTCCCTCACACCCTCATATTTCCCTCACACCCCTATACCTTTTTCCCCCCACACCACTCATACTTTCCCTCAAAACCCCCTCATATCTTCCCTCACCCCCACTCATACCTTCCTCAAACCACTCATTTCCCTCACAACCCCTTTATACTGTCCCTCCAAAACCCCCCTCATATTTTCCCCCCAAAACCCCCCCCCTACCCTTCCCCTACACCACTCATACCTTCCCTCACACCCCCTCAATTTTCTTTCCCCCACAACCCCTCATACTTTCCCTCACCCACTCATATTTCCCTCCCCACCCCCATAAAACCCTTCCCCCACAACCCCCTATTTCCTTCCCCCACACCCCTCATACCTTTCCCCCAACCCCCCATACCTTCCCTTACCTCATTTTTCCCCCCACACCACTCATATTTTCCCCCACACCACTCAAACTTTACTTTACACCCCTCATATCTTCCCCCACAAACCCCTCTACCTTTCCCCCACCCCCACTCCCCTACCCTTTCCCCCACATCCCCAAATTTCCCTTCCCCCACACTCTTACCCTTTCCCCCACCCACTCATATCTTTCCCCCACACCACTTTATATTTTCCCCCCCACAAACCCTTTAACCTTCCCCAAAACCCCCCTTATACCCTTTCCCCCACCCCATACCCTTTCCCTTTACACCACTCATACTTCCCTCACACCCCCTCATACCTTTCCCCCACAAATCTAAACCCTTTTCTCCACCACTTTATATCTTCCCTCCAACCAAACCCCCTCCATACTTTTCCCCCCCCCACCACTCATACCCTTTCCCCCACACCCTTTATACCTTCCCCACCAACCACTCATAGCTTCCCTCACATCCCCCATTTTCCTTCCCCCACACTCATACTTTCCCCCCACCCACTCATTCCCCTTTCCCTCACAACACTCATTTCCTTCCCTCAAACCCCCCCCATTCTTCCCTACACCACTCATACCTTCCCTCACCCCCACTCATACCTTCCGTCACACCACTCATAAACTTCCCCCACACCACTCATTTCCTTCCCTCCCCACCACTCAAAACCTTCCCTCACACCACTCATCCCCACCCTCACACCACTCCCTCCTTCTTTCCTCCCGTCCCTTTTTCTGTCCCAAAAAAAACCTCCCCGCCACCTGCTCGATTCCCAAAACCCCAAAAAAATACAAGACTTTATTTCATTTTTGCATATTAAAAAGCACCCCGCGTAGCCTAAAAAAAGGGATGGAAGCACAAAGGGCAGCCCCACAATTTACAATACAAAAAAAATGCGCCCAAAAATCGTCTTGGGACCACCCAAAAAGGCGGTGCTTACCTTTAAAATCCCGGAGGGCGAAGCCTATCCACTATATACTAAAACTAAAAATATTACTAGTATGTGTGGTGTGTGTAAAATATATATATATATATATATATATATAATATAAAATATATAAAATATATAATATATATAATATATATTTTATAATATATATATATATATCGTTAAAAAATGATACCCAGTTCAACATTTTTTTATTTTTTAAAGATAATTTCTCGTTGTCTTAAGAGTGTTTTATTCTCTTTTGTAATCCCCCTTTTAGGGCTTCGCCGTAGCTTGTCATTTAAAGCTGTTTTTAGCGATTTCGGGTCTTTAAAAAACCCTTTTTCCAAACACATGTGGAAGATGTGTTCTCCTCAGTCGTAGAGGTGAGCAAAGATTTAGTTGAAATGGGAAACACTATTTATTGATGAAGTCTTGCTTTCCCCGCAAACCTATTTGGGGGGCGCTGATTGGTAATGGTTTCTGCTTCTCGTTGATTTTGGTCTCCGTGAGTGGGCGACGCTTATTGGTTGTTGACTCCTCGCTTTGTTTCTCTTCGAGTAGGCTGTTATTAGACTTTGTTCTTTTCATGCTTGGTAGAGCTTGTGGGTCGTTTGCCTGTACGTTAAGCTTGGGATTGATGTCTTTTATGTATAGTGCTTCTAGAATTGGAAGTCGCCGCACATCTGCACACATGTCGACCAATTCTGTATTTTCTTCTAAAAATGTTCTTGTGGTGATGATGCCATGTTTTTCTAATAGGTGATTTTTTGCTGCTCCGGAATTTAGGTGGCAAGTAAGACGTCGAGACAGCTTCGTTGTCGTCATGCCGATGTAGGATGAGGGGAGGACTTCACAGTTTCCTCTTTTGCAAGTGATCCTATATACAACATGGGACTTTTGTTTTGTCTTCTTCGCCTGGCTTGGGCTGTTACGGAGAAGGAGGTTGCTGGTGTTCTTGTTTTTGTAATAAATTTGTAGTTTTATTCTCCTCTCTGGATCTGCAGGTTTCACATTACGGTTGACGATTTGTGATATTATTCTTTCTTCTCCACCGCTGAAAGTAAGATGTTATTTCACGATATTGTTGTTTGTTTATTCACAACAGAACACTACAGTTTTTATTCTATTTTATATCTACTTTGTTAACATTTTATTTTCATCCCAAGGGACACGCGACAGGCCGAACAATGTATAAACAACGAATATACACACACCAATTAATCAATCAACACTTTTTACCGCCACCCACTATACCTTTTATTATAATATATTCTTGCAGTAGGCCTGAATACGTAGGGTACGCCGTAGGTCCAATGAAAAGTGAAATTTAGATTATTTCGAATTTGGCAGGGTGTTTTCTTGTGTAAAATTGAATTTTAAGGGTAGTTTGTCCGCTTCAACTTTTTGGTTTGAGCACTTCTTGCTTTGCAAAAATGGACTTTTATATTTATATGCAAAACATAGCTTAGCCCCGCTAAAGTAACGGCTTCATTTGCACCTATCATCAATTCTTGATTGTCTTTTTCAAGATGGCTTCTCCTTGTAAACCAAGTGGGTCGAAGCCCGCAACTAGACAGAGCTCTGGATCCAAGTTGGTCGCCTTTGTTGGCGGTGGACGAGAGTTTGCTGAGAGTGAGGTGCCTACGTATCGCGGCGTGATGAAGAGGGGAATCCTTCTCCAAGAACTCGGCGGCACCCGGGGAAGGTTTTGGGACAAGCGGGGGTACCCAGTGAGAGACATTGCGAAGGATCTGATCCCATGGTGCTTCCCCAGTGGAAGAAATCAACGCCCAGTTTGCACCTCCAGTGGTTGTTATTGACCGGTCCGTGACCAGAAGGATAGATAATTTTTGGAAGAAGGTTAGTGAAGTGGTGAGAGACAGAGCAACTAAAGCAGTAAAGGAATTCGTGGACAAGAATATAGACAGGCTGTTTGACATAACGGCCTGCCCTCACACGATCTTCCTCTGCAAGGACCAGGAATCCTACTGCTCCAACCACCAGCTGTGCCACGCGAGAGCACACATGCAGTGTGACTGCCCCCTGGCCACAAAGTCCCTACTTTAAAACCTGGAGTGGCTGTACTACCAGAGGATAAAATTTGGGGGAGGAGAGTGCAATGATGATGACAGGGGTAGCCCAAGAATGAGACTCATAGACAAGTGAAAGCACCCAAGAGAAAGCAGTTGGAAGAGGAGGTTTAAGCTGAAGAAGCAGAAGCAGAAACATGAAAAGGTCAGACGTCTTGAGCTGCAGGAGCAGATTTTTCCGGGGCCAGGCTGAAGATCACCAGGATTCTGAGGATGGGACGGAGGAGTCGTTCACCCTGCCACTCAGATGAAAGAGGCCAGGAGCACCCAGAGGCTACCATACTGGTAGACCGACTGCTCAGGGTGAGTGGGGGTCCCTGAAAACCCCTTGTGATGCAGTTCTTGGACAGGCCAGCTGCAAGAAGAAACACAATGCCAGTCCGGAACCTGGCGCTGGCAAGCATCCGGTTCGACGTTCCGCCCACTGCTGCTGCTGCCTTGGCTTCTGGACTCCTCCAGGACCTTATCGCTGACGGCCACCTCTCTCCAGACATGTCGTACCTGGTCTGCGATCCTAACAAGCTGAGGAGGACCAGGCAGGATGCCATGGCATCGGCCAGGGACCTTGAACAGGGGAAGCACCAGGGTACCAAAATAGTTGGATTGGGTTACGATGGGAGGAAGGACAAGACCAGGGCGATGGTGTCCGACAGCTATGGGAAACTGCACCCAAGGTTGATCAGGGAGGAGCATGTGTCAGTGACAGAGGAGCCATCTGGAAGGTACCTTTGGCACTTTGTACCAGAGGACCCGGTGCCACCTGAGAAGCCTGCGTTCAAGGTGGCTCAGGCTCTCTATGATCTGCTGGTGACATATGACTCCACCGACTCACTGATCGTACTGCAAGGTGACTCAACTAGGGCCAACATGGGGTGGAAGGGTGGTACTCACGCCCATTTGGAGAAGATGCTGGGACGCAAGCTCTTCTGGAGTATATGCGTGTTGCACACAAACGAGTTGCCCCTGCGCCACCTTATCATCAGCATCGACGGGCCTACCTCATCTGACACTGGCTTCACGGGACCTTGTGGACCAGAAAGCATGGTTTGGGACTGGCAAAAAAACTGAACACCCTGGAAACCCTAGTCAAGTACTGCCTGCAGGTGTACTTCAAACTTACTAAGACATCAAGGTTCACCACAGATTTAGAGGACGGCCCCAAGCACATCCTCACGCAGCTCAGGTTGATGAGGTCGCAGCCCAAGAAGGTCCAAACAGCTGGGGCCCTTTTCTACGTGCGGACAGGACATGGTTCGCACTCTCAGAATGTGTCTTCCCTCTGCTGATGGCGAGTCAGAGTGAGGACGACCGCAGATTCGCCGTGACCCAGATTTGAAGCTGAGGGCTGGCGAGGAGTATGGGGACACCAGTGTAAGACCTCGCATCACACCCAAGCTGAACTTGTCAGTCACCACTTGCGGGACACTGATCAGCGGGGCAGCCTGGCCAGGTGCACGAGCCGGCATTCACCTGTTCACTGTCCGGGATCAGATCCAGAGATCCGGGGCAAGCCGTAC
This sequence comes from Chionoecetes opilio, assembly GCA_016584305.1. NCBI lineage: Eukaryota > Metazoa > Arthropoda > Malacostraca > Decapoda > Majidae > Chionoecetes > Chionoecetes opilio. Next base: position 20,262 of record JACEEZ010022095.1, read on the forward strand.
TAGGTTTCCGAGTTCTCTATCCACACACAAGCACCGAAAGAGTCGTGAAGCAGGGTGACAGAGGCTGCGGAAAGCAGTGGTGGGGCAGCAGGCCAGAGACGGGTTCATCCGGGCTCGGGCCCACCACCGGGAGACCATGTCTTGTTTCAGGTTAGAAGGAATGATGGACACGTTCTAGGCCAACGTAGAGGCTGTGACACTGTGATGTAGTGCCTGATGAACCAACTGATCAGAAGAGCTTACCACGCTAGTCTTTTGGGAACTCATTTTGGTGCATGATGCAATAAACAGGACCAACCGGACACTGCGTCCCTCATTTAAGCTTATCGATAAGGGTGCAATATAAAAGTGCGATTTTGCATAGTAAGAATTGCTCATAATGCAAAATGGAACCACATAAAATCGTCTTAGAATTCCATTTTTACATAGGAAATTGGATGCCAAAGTTGAGAAAAAGAATTTTTGTTATAGGGGCGTACCCTACCAGTGAGTAGGGAAAGGGGATGTCAAAAGAGAAAACTGGCGGCGGGAGGGAAATATTGGTGGGGTGAGGAGAACCGGGTGACGGAAGGGCAACAATGTGGTGCAGCAGGGAAACGTGCATGGTGGGCTTGTAATGTGTTTGGTTAGAGAAGGAATTATATAGCAGCGATTTCATTATTGTTTAGTTATTTAGTTACTCAACAATATCACGTGTTTTGTTTAGTACTAGATGAGTGTCGATTTATAGTATCAAAAAAACATGTTAGACGGGGAAAGAGAGAGAGAGAGAGAGAGAGGGGAGAGAGAGAGAGGGGGAGAGAGAGAGAGAGGGAGAGAGAGAGAGAGAGAGAGGAGAAGGTAGCAGATCAAGAATATGGATTAAAAGGGAGTTTATTCAAGTAACTGGACGGGAAACTGAAACATGTCCTGAAAAAGAAATATATACTTCTATGTTTTCATAAGGCGTATTTTGTAGTGTCCTTCCGGAGTAAAATTATACTTATTTAAGCTCCGCCCCTGCTTGCCATCACAAAATACGATTGTAGCGCTGCCAAAGCTCTTTTTTGATGTTTTCCGAGAATAAAAGTGTCGTACACTTCATTACCTCTTTTCAGAGGGCTCAAGGAATATCGTTAAGGTTGACATTATTGAAGGGACAGCAAAGAGTAGTAGCGTGATTGTCTGTATTACACATCGATATCTAATGTTTTTAGCTCTTAGAATGGCCTAGCATTGTTTTCTAACTCTATAGATGGACTTGATATTAAACTGAAATTTAGGGCGCTATGAAAACTGTTATTTGAATATCTATTTGCTACACAGCCATTTCACGATGTGCGTCGAGGATGTTTAATGCTATCATGGACCTGTACGTATGTAGGCTACGTGTACCTACATCTACGTTTCACGAATTATTCTTTGCCTAAACCTAGATGAATGCTGGTTGTGATTCATCCTCCAGTGCATCTCCCCCGTTTAACATCCATGGGCGGGTGTGTGGTGGGCGGGTGTGTGATGACGGTTTTGGGGGGTGGGGTGTGTGGTGGGCGGATGTATGATGCGCGTGTGGTGGGTGGGTGTGTGGTGGGCGGATGGTGGTGGGTGGGTGTGGTGGTGGGTGGGTTGTGGTGGGCGGATGTATGATGGGGTGTGGTGGGTGGGTGTGTGGTGGGCGGATGGGTTTATGGGCGTTGGGTGGGTGGGTGGGTTTTGTGGTGGGCGGATTGTGGTGGGTGGGTGTGGGTGGGTGGATGGGTGATGGGCGTGTGGTGGGGGTGTGTGTGGTGGGGCGGGTGGTGGGCGGATGGGTGATGGGCGTGTGGTGGGTGGGCGGGTGGGTGCCCGGGTGGTGGTGGGTGTGTGGTGGCCCGTGGGTTACACACAGAGACCCTTCCTACTCGTGTTGGAGCTAAATCAGACTGATGAAATGTTCGTATTCGTGCCCTGCGATAGGTTCTCTAAAAGGCTTCTTTTTGTGTGATATAACATATATACCAAATTTACTTTCTATTGCAAATGTAAAATCACTCATGAATATATTTAAGTATTTGACTATACTATAGCAATAATACACCAGTTTTGGTGCTAAGCCAGTAAGCATCAACGAAGATTCGGGACACATTGAAAAATTCAGGGATTGGGAAATTTGTTCCCAGACGTCGCTGGAGAATTTTAATATTGTGACCCTTTTTACCCATTAAGAGTCACCTACTCTACTCCTTACTACTCCCTTTCCTACTATTAATTAAATACAGTATCCTTTGCATGTCGTGCGCATGTAATGAATGTTGAATGGATGAGAATTAAAGGAAAAGAGAAACATTTACGGGGGGAGTTTTGATAAGATTTTCTCATGCGCGCGATCTGATTTGGGCCCGGCTCTTGAAACCACCACCCACACCCACGACTGTATATTTTTTCAGGGAAAAAGAGTAAAATACCTGCCGAAGTGTATCTGCTCAGTTTCTATGCACGCAAAAGAGTAAAATATAAGTGGGCGGAGCTTAATAAGTAAAATTTTACTTCCAAGGGCATGGACCCAAAAAACGCCTATATATATTCACATTTAGAAAAAAATCTAACATTTTTAGCCCAAACATAAACATCACACACACACACACACACGACTAACAAAAAAACATTACTTTATAAACCACCACAATGATAAAAATGACAAAGATTATAGGCATGCTTTTTAACAAGTAGCCAAGAATACAAATGTCATCACACTTACCATGACAGAAACGTGACAACCACTTCACAAACAAACACACATGACTACAACACATAACGTTGCTTGAACACATTTTTTTTATATATACCTCCGAGTCCTTGAAAGTTAAAATGTTGTAGTGATGAGCGTATTTTGTAGTGTCCTTCCGGAGTAAATATACTTATTTAAGCTGCGCCCCTGTTGCCATCACAAATACGATTGTAGCGCTGCCAAAGCTCTTTCTTGATGTTGCCGAGAGTAAAAGTGTCGTACACTTCATTACCTCTTACAGAGGCTCAAGGAATATCGTTAAAGGGTTTACATTATTTAAGGCACAGCAAAGAGTAGTAGCGTGATTGAAATGTATTACACATCGATATCTAATTGTTTTGAGCTCTTAGAATGGCCTAGCATTGTTTTCTAACTCTATAGATGGACTTGATATTTAAAATGAAATGTTTAGGGGGCTATGAAAAATGTTATTTGAATATTTATTTGCTACACAGCCCTTTCACGATGTGCGTCGAGGATGTTTAATGCTTTCATGGACCTGTACGTATGTAGGCTACGTGTATACCTACATCTACGTTTCACGAATTATTCTTTGCCTAAACCTAGATGAATGCTGGTTGTGATTCATCCTCCAGTGCATCTCCCCCGTTTAACATCCATGGGCGGGGGTTGGGTGGGCGGGTGTGTGATGGAGTGTGGTGGGTGGGTGTGTGGTGGGCGGATGTATGATGGGCGTGTGGTGGGGGGGTGTGTGGTGGGCGGATGGGTGGTGGGTGGGTGTGTGGTGGGCGGATGTGTGATGGCGTGTGTGGGTGGGGGGTGTGGTGGGCGGATGTATGATGGGCGTGGTGGGTGGGTGTGTGGTGGGCGGATGGGCGTGTGGTGGGGGGGTGTGTGGTGGGCGGATGTGTGGTGGGTGGGTGTGTGGTGGGGGATGGGTGATGGGCGTGTGGTGGGTGTGGGGTGTGGTGGGCGGATGGGTGATGGGCGTGTTGGTGGGTGGTGTGTGGTGGGTGGGTGGGTGGGGGTGGGCGGGTGGGTGCCTGGGTTGGTGGTGGGTGTGTGGTGGCCCGTGGGGGTTTCACACAGATCGAGACCTTCCTACGCGTTTTTGGAGGTAAATCAGACTGATGAAATGTTCGTATTCGTGCCCTGCGATAGGTCTCTAAAAGGCTTTCTTTTTGTGTGATATAACATATATACCCAAAATTTTTACATTTCTATTGCAAATGTAATATCACTCATGAATATATTAAGATTTGACTATACTATAGCAATAATACACCAGTTTTGGTGCTAAGCCCGCAAGCATCAACGAAGATTCGGACACATTGAAAAATTCGAGGGATTGGGAAATTTGTTCCCAGACGTCGCTGGAGAATTTTTTAAAATTTGTGACTTCTTACCTGTTAAGAGTCACCTACTTACTCCTTTCTACTCCTTACCTACTATTAATTAAATACAGTATCCTTTGCATGTCGTGCGCATGTAATGAATGTTGAAATTTGGGTGAGAATTTAAAAGGGAAAAAAGAAACATTTACGGGAGGAGTTTTGATAAGATTTTCTCATGCGCGCGATCTGATTGGCCAGGCTCTTGAAACCACCACCCACCCGCACGACTGTATAATTTTACAGGAAAAGAGTAAAATATCGCTGCCGAAGTGTATCTGCTCAGTTTTCTATGCACGCAAAAGAGTAAAATATAAGTGGGCGGAGCTTAAATAAGTAAAATTTTACTTCCAAGGGCATGGACAAAATACGCCTATGTTCTTACCTTCCTACTCCTCCTCCTCCTCCATCTTCTCCTCCCTCTTCACCTCCCTCTCAAAAGAACATAAAACTCCTAAGGAAATGACACGGCTATATATATATATATTTTATACTACACGTCTTTGGTTAGGCCATACTGGAATATGCCGTTCAATTCTGGTCGTCTTGTTTCGTAAAAGATTAAGCCAATTTAAAATCAGTTCAAAAAAGAGCAACCAAACGTATTCAACTCTGCGAAATTCTTTTCTCATCATCGCTTCAACACATGACTCAGGAAGGGACTAACAATGAAATGGATAAACAAACGTAGCATATAAAACCGACTCTTTATTTTGATTTAAAAGAAAAAAAAGATGCGATGAAAATTATTATTAATCTGACATTCGCTAGATAGCAAATTGAAGGCACTTAGAAGCCAGCGATGAAGGCGTGTCGGGGATGGTGGCAGCAGCAGCAGCAGCAGCAGCAGCAGCAGTGGTGGTGGTGGTGGTGATGCATGTCGCTGCTGCCGTCCTCTAAAACGTACCAATACTTGAGTCTCAGCGTGAGTGACTTTCACCTGTCCTTCGCTCACTTGCTCCTCTGGTAGCCTGTTGTCCGCAGCTTTTACCCGTGATGATGATGACCATGATGATGGTGATGACCATGATGATAATGATGACCATGATGATGACCATGATATCCCCCATAACCCCATCCCCAGTATGGATCAGGGTCAGCGAGGGGCCCCCGGGATCAGCAAGGGCGTGGGGGTCAGGGAATGCCTAAAGGGTTGGGGTCTGGGTAGGGTTCAGGCATGGCCTGCACCACCACCAACGCCGTCAGGGCCACGGCCGCCACCAGTAGGAGGTCAGCTGAGGGAAGAAGTATCAACAGTGAAAGTGGTGAACTCTGTGTGTTATCTATCGTTCTTGATTATATTTTATATATATATATATATATACATGGAAGTCGTGTAAAATGGAAGCGTGTTTAGAGTTATCTCAGAGGTATGTAAGAGTACCAACAGACTGGTCGTCGGTGACGCTTACACTGTAACAAATTTCCTAAAACATGTCAGAACCCTGTGCTCCATTGCCGGTTACCTGTCGTCTTCTCTCAACATCTATACATTCACCATGGCCAGCGGACCTTCTTACTGACTAGTTAACTTATCATGACTGCCCGCATGCCTGTCACGCTAGTCCCGAAGGCTTCATATAGCCTTGCTCTGTATTATTCAAAACGTGCTCATTTTACACCTAACTACGTATAACTACCTGATAAAAAATAAAAAGAGATAAAGAAGAGCAAGTATTCAACGTAACTATACACAGGGATTTATATTTTCATGGTAATTGAAACGCTAACATGCTGGAAGGTGTGCGTGATGTGAGGGAAGGGTAGTACTCACTGATCGCATGTTTGCCGAGTGTCAGAAGGTTCAGCTTTCCTCAACGGGTCGCTGCGTCTGGTGTCCAGGGAGGCTTCACCTTCCTTTTATAGCCGTTCTATTCTGAACCTCTACGAGCGTACGCCAGCGACTTTTTTATTCAGTAAGTTATTTCTGCTGGTGCGTCTGTGTCCCGGGGATGCACGATGAGGCGAGCAGAGGGTTTTCCGTGTATCATTATCACATGTAAGTTTGTCTCTGTATGTATAACGCACTCATTCAGGGGTGTATGGAGGGTCTACTTTTTGAAACTATGGAACAAAATGGCACGGTGGGCGAAGATTACATAGGGATTTCCCCTCACAATAGCAAGGGGGGAGGGGTGGTTGGTGTGCGGTGGAAGTGAATGTGTGGAAGACAGGAAGTTAGTCATTATGTTATTTTGTGATATTATTATTTGTAAGGGAAGTGAGTACATGCATGAAAAAGACCACAGGAGGACAAGGCGTGATTTTCCTGACAATGATACAACCAACAAGTGCAGACCAATCAACAACCTAAAACAAGTGGGCGAACTGGTTCAAGACGCGGCACAAACAAAAGGCAAGAGGAGAGAGAGGAGGTAATGGCCGTATGGCCGCATGCGTACTTGTTTTTTGGGGGACAAGTAAATGCAAGTTTTACATTATCCAGCCTGTGCGGCGTTATAGTGTAAGGAGAAGAAACTTTCCTCCAACGAACGCCGCCTTTAATGATGATGGTAATGATCATTAATCATAATTTAATGAGATGATAATTTACTTAAGAAAAAATCGTGCCAGTTCTCTCTTTCCTCTACAAAGAAGGCGAAGAAGTTGGATCTTTTTAAGACTCTGCATGCAACAAAATGTCTCACCAAGAATAAAACGAGGCCTGGAGATCCTACTCATTCCTCCTCCTGCAATGCCTCAGCCTGTGGTTTGGGGGAAACCCTTTCGTGTGTGGGGACTGCCTTTGGGGCTTCATCAAAAATTATATATTCTTGATTGGGAATTGGGACAGGCCCTGAATTAAATGGTTGTTTAAATTTTCCCCCACACCCCTCAAACCTTCCATCACACCCCTCATACTTTCCCTCAAACCCCTCATCCCTTCCCTCACACCACTCATATCTTCCCTCACAACCCTCATACTTTCCCTCACACCCTTCATACCTTCCCCCACAAAAAACCCCCCATACTTTCCCTCACACCCCTCATAACCCTCCCTCACACCCCTCATACTTTCCCTCACACCCCTCTACCTTCCCTCCACCACTCATATCTTCCCTGACAATATAACAAGTGACGAACAGGTTCAAGATGCCCGCAACAAACAAAAGGCAAGAGGAGAGAGAGATCAAAAAATAATGTTGATACAAACCATAAGGCAACGAGGAGGAAGCCTCCTCAGTCGCTCAGAGCGAACATAGACCACATACCGGTGACCCCTACCACAGTTGGGGCATCGTGCAGGGCGGCTTTCACCAGACTTCAGAGCGCTGACGCACTTAGATGTGGGATGCCACAGAGCCACAGAGCTCCAAGCGCCTGCGTGCTTCTGGACATGCCCGAAGGCCTGACATGAAGCACCCCAGAGGGTTTTGGATTTTAACCCCCTTACAGAGTACACACCCCACGAACCCAGATCAAGGGAGTCCTGACAGGGAGAGACCCCTTGAACGTCACCTGGACCTGGTTCGTCGGCTCTTTGCGGCCGTGACCCAAGCTATAAGTACTGTTTCTGCCATCTTCCTGCCTGCGCCACCACGGCGAGGGTCAACCATCACCAGCCCTGAAGTGAACCTCCAGGGCCTAACATCCGAGCCCTGGAGTCACTGTCTACAGGCGCAATAGGCACACATTAATAAATACAGATACGGAATTCCTTTCTTTCCCTCCGCCTCCTGCTAAATAGCATTCTTATTGAGGACATGTACATACTGTATAGATGCATTTTCTTCTTTTTATTTTCACGTTAAGATGTCAATCGACAAAGCAAACAAAGCTTTTGGAGCTCACTAAAAAATTGTAATTGACTTTGGAATTTTAGATTTCGGGGCGAATTGAAGATGCTCCGCCACCAGAAGTGAAGTGTCATCAAACAGAGGGCGGCATCCGGGGAAGGAGTGGCTGCGGTGGCGATGGTGGTGCGTCCTGCATGCTTCCATCTTTGCTTTTGAGAATAAACCCAATCCTTCCGTGGTCTACCCTTCAGTGCAGGTTGGGTTATTCATGCCCGTGAGCCTGCTTTCAATTATCCAGAATTTGTAGACGCCCCACCCTTTCTGTCTGCACTTCTGCGGTAAACACCGCCGAACTCATGGCTCCTTTATCCCTTCCAGGGAACAGGATCGGCAAGGCCTCAGGGTCAGGGAGTGCCGCGGGATCAGCGAGGGCCACAGGGTCCGGATACGGGAAAGGCTCGGGCGCGGCCTGCACCACCACCAGTGCCGTCAGGGCCACGGCTACCACCAGCAGGAGAGTCAGCTGAGGGGAGAGACGTCATGAGTACGGGGGTCTGTGGGAGGGTGTGGGCGTGTAAGGGTGAGGCACTGGCGGGCCAGCCAAAGCAATTACTTACTGCTCGCATGATGCAGAGTGGGAGAAGGTTCAGCTGCGGTGACAGGAGGAGCTGCGTCTGCCATGGTGTGCTGGGAAGCTCCGTCCTTATCTTATACTCTGCTTACTGCGCATGTTCCCCGACCACTCACGTCATGCAAGTACTTATTTTTGTGATCATCGTCAAAAGCCTCAAATTTTGCTAAGTTAAACTACAAAAACGCTGCCATGAATTCTGAAAGTAAGATGTTATTTCACGATATTGTTGTTTGTTTATTCACAACAGAACACTACAGTTTTTATTCTATTTTATATCTACTTTGTTAACATTTTATTTTCATCCCAAGGGACACGCGACAGGCCGAACAATGTATAAACAACGAATATACACACACCAATTAATCAATCAACACTTTTTACCGCCACCCACTATACCTTTTATTATAATATATTCCTGCAGTAGGCCTGAATACGTAGGGTACGCCGTAGGTCCAATGAAAAGTGAAATATAGATTATTTCGAATTTGGCAGGGTGTTTTCTTATGTAAAATTGAATTTTAAGGGTGGTTTGTCCCCTTCAACTTTTTGGTTTGAGCACTTCTTGCTATGCAAAAACGGACTTTTATATTTATATGCAAAACATAGCTTAGCCCCGCTAAAGTAACGGCTTCATTTGCACCTATCATCAATTCTTGATTGTCTTTTTCAAGATGGCTTCTCCTTGTAAACCAAGTGGGTCGAAGCCCGCAACTAGACAGAGCTCTGGATCCAAGTTGGCCGCCTTTGTTGGCGGTGGACGAGAGTTTGCTGAGAGTGAGGTGCCTACGTATCGCGGCGTGATGAAGAGGGGAATCCTTCTCCAAGAACTCGGCGGCATCCGGGAGGGTGTTGACAAGCGGGGGTACCCAGTGAGAGACATTGCGAAGGATCTGACCCCCATGGTGCTTGCCCAGTGGAAGAAATCAAACGCCCAGTTTGCACCTCCAGTGGTTGCTATTGACCGGTCCGTGACCAGAAGGATAGATAATTTTTGGAAGAAGGTTAGTGAAGTGGTGAGAGACAGAGCAACTAAAGCAGTAAAGGAATTCGTGGAGAAGAATATGGACAGGCTGTTTGACATAACGGCCTGCCCTCACACGATCTTCCTCTACAAGGACCAGGAATCCCACTGCTCCAACCACCAGCTGTGCCACGCGAGAGCACACGTGCAGTGTGACTGCCCCCTGGCCAGCAAAGTCCCTACTTTAGACCTGGAGTGGCTGTACTACCAGAGGATCAAAGTTGGGGAGGAGAGTGCAATGATGATGACAGGGGTAGACAAGAATGAGACGCATAGACAAGTGAAAGCAGCAAAGAGAAAGCAGTTGGAAGAGGAGGCTAAGCTGAAGAAGCAGAAGCAGAAACATGAAAAGGTCAGACGTCTTGAGCTGCAGGAGCAGATGTTCCTGGGCCAGGCTGAAGATCACCAGGATTCTGAAGATGGGACGGAGGAGTCGTTCACCCTGCCACTCAGAGGAAAGAGGCAGGAGCAGCAGGAGGCTGCCATACTGGTAGACCGACTGCTCAGGGAGATGCTGGGGTCCCTGGCACCCCTTGTGATGCAGTTCTTGGACAGGCCAGCTGCAAGAAGAAACACAATGCCAGTCCGGAACCTGGCGCTAGCAAGCATCCGGTTCGACGTTCCGCCCACTGCTGCTGCTGCCTTGGCTTCTGGACTCCTCCAGGACCTTATCGCTGACGGCCACCTCTCTCCAGACATGTCGTACCTGGTCTGCGATCCTAACAAGCTGAGGAGGGCCAGGCAGGATGCCATGGCATCGGCCAGGGACCTTGACCAGGGGAAGCACCAGGGTACCAAAATAGTTGGATTGGGTTACGATGGGAGGAAGGACAAGACCAGGGCGATGGTGCCCGACAGCTATGGGAAACTGCACCCAAGGTTGATCAGGGAGGAGCATGTGTCAGTGACAGAGGAGCCATCTGGAAGGTACCTTTGGCACTTTGTACCAGAGGACCCGGTGCCACCTGAGAAGCCTGCGTTCAAGGTGGCTCAGGCTCTCTATGATCTGCTGGTGACATACGACTCCACCGACTCACTGATCGTACTGCAAGGTGACTCAACTAGGGCCAACACGGGGTGGAAGGGTGGTACTCACGCCCATTTGGAGAAGATGCTGGGACGCAAGCTCTTCTGGAGTATATGCGTGTTGCACACAAACGAGTTGCCCCTGCGCCACCTTATCACCAGCATCGACGGGCCTACCTCATCTGACACTGGCTTCACGGGTCCAGTGTGCAGTCTGCTGTCCAGCGTGAATGAGATGCATTACAACGCAGAGTTCAGAGGAGTGCCAGGTGGTGAAGATCTCACGAAGATACCGGAGTATATCCTGGTCAACATGTCCACTGACCAGCAGGTCTCCTACCAGCTGGTCCAGGCTGTGAAGCGGGGCGTTCTCCCGCCCGAGCTGCAGGAGATCAAGTGTGGCAAGGTGTCCCATTCCAGATGGCTCACCACAGCCCAGTCGCTCGTGTACATGTGAACCAGAAAGCATGGACTGACTGGCAAAGAACTGAACACCCTGGAAATCCTAGTCAAGTACTGTCTTCAAGTGTACTTCAAACTCTACTACGACATCAAGGTTCACCACAGACTAGAGGACGGCCCCAAGCACATCCTCACGCAGCTCAGAGAGATGACGTCGCAGCCCAAGAAGGTCCAAACAGCTGTGACCTTCTACGTGCGGACAGGAGCATGGTTCGCACACTCAGAATGTGTCTTCCTCTCGCTGATGGCGAGTCAGAGTGAGGACGACCGCAGGTTCGCCGTGACCCAGATTTTGAAGCTGAGGGCTGGCGAGGAGTATGGGGACACCAGTGTAGGATCTCGCATCACACCCAAGCTGAACTTGTCAGCCACCAGCTTGCAGACACTGATCAGCTGGCAGCCTGGCCAGATGCATGAGCCGGCATTCACCTGTTCACTATCCGGGGATCAGATCCAAGAGATCCTGGTCAAGCCGTACGAGGTTCCGGAGTTCTCTATCCACACTCAGAGCACCGAAAGAGTCGTGAAGCAGGTGACAGAGGCTGCGGCAGCAGTGGTGGGGCAGCAGGCCAGAGACGGGTTCATCCGGGCTCGGGCCCACCACCGGAAGACCATGCCCTGCTTCAGGTCTAAGAAGGACATGATGGACACGTTCTAGGCCAACGTAGAGGCTGTGACACTGTGATGTAGTGCCTGATGAACCAACTGATCAGAAAGAGCTTACCACGCTAGTCATTTGGAACTCATATTGGTGCATGATGCAATAAACAGGACCAACCGGACACTGCGTACTCATTTAAGGGGGCCGTTCAGTGAAAATTGAAATATGGCTCCGATCCCATTGAGATTTTTACACGATAAACTACATTATTATGCAGCATTCCTGGCCAAGTTTGAAGACGATAAGATTCTTACTTTGTTTACATGAATATTATTTTATTAGATTTGGGCGTTTTTTTGGCAACCTTTAATTGCTATCTTCTTCCTCATAAATGATCATATATCAATTTGCTTTATACCACTCGATAACACAATCACTCCTCTACATTTTCATATATGATTTTAGCTGTCGCAGTGAAATTGGATTTTTAGCATTTTTTTTTTTTTTCATGTACTGAATTTTACCATAGATTTTCTCGTTATTAATGTTGCGTGCATTTTGGAGCAATGAACATACGACAAAAACTGCCTATTGCATGCTTCTGTCAAATGCTCTAATCAGATTGGGAATAAGTCAAACCGTTTCAGAGAAGATAGAAAATATTCACCACTAATGAGGGAAAACAGTTAGGAGCAGTTAAAGTTTATTTGTCATACTGATCTACATTCACTGAACTAAACAGCATTCCAGGCATCTATAATTTGTAATTAGACTAAAAACAACCAATTTAGAGCTTTTGGCACCTGGTCCTTTATATATATATATATATATATATATATATATATATATATATATATATATATATAATTTTTAATATTATATATATATTTATAAAAGGATATTACGCGCCCGAAGGTGTTTAGCATTTTTTAAGTTTTTTTTTATCTCGTAAATGTATTTGCTATTATTTGCAAATTTTTACCCAAATAAAAAATAAATATATAAGGAGTAAATTACATCTGTATTCCTCTTTCCAATGATATATTGTTTATTACATTCGGTACAATAGTGGCGAAGTTATTAAAGGAAAACTGGAAAAAAGGCAAGTTTTTCAGTAGATGGGTCTTCTCCCTCTACTCCCTCACTACTGAGGCCTTGAGACGACCCTCAGACCCTTTGTCTCACAAAAAGGGACTGAGAGGTGCCAGTTTGTCTATGCCAGTGGATATCATGAAAAAAAAATTACATATATTTTTCGGGGGGGAGGGGTGGGTTAGAAAATCAGCCGTAACTCTTTCAATTTTTTTTCTTTCTTTATAATATTTTGTCACAAGCTTGCCCAAGTGCTGAACTAGGCATGATATTATTTTTGGAATATTTTGATGTTTTTCGGAAATATTCACTGAACGACCGCCTTAAGCATTATTCGATAAGGGTGCAATATAAAAGTGCGATTTTGCATAGTAAGAATTGCTCAAATGCAAAAATGGAAAAAAATAAAATCGTCTTAGAATTCCATTTTACATAGGAAATGGGCATGCCACAGTTGAGAATAAGAATTTTTGTTATACGGCGTACCCTACCAGTGAGTAGGGCAAGGGATGTCAAAAGAGAAAACTGGCGGCGGGAGGGAAATATTGGTGTGGTGAGGAGAACCGGGTGACGGAAGGGCAACAATGTGGTGGCAGCAGGGAAAACGTGCATGGTGGGCTTGTAAATGTGTTGGTTAGAGAAGGAATTATATAGCAGCGATTTCATTATTGATTAGTTATTTAGTTACTCAACAATATCACGTGTTTTGTTTAGTACTAGATGAGTGTCGATTTATTAGTATCAACAAACATGTTAGAACAGGGAGAGAGAGAGAGAGAGAGAGAGAGAGAGAGAGAGAGAGAGAGAGAGAGAGAGAGAGAGAGAGAGAGAGAGAGAGAGAGAGAGAGAGAGAGAGAGAGAGAGAGAGAGAGAGAGAAGAGAGAGAGAGAGAGAGTGAGAGAGTGAGAGAGAGTGTAGCAGATCAAGAATATGGATTAAAAGTGAGTTTATTCAAGTAACCGGACGGGAAACTGAAACATGTCCTGAAAAAGAAATATATACTTCTATGTTTTCATATATATTCACATTTAGAAAAAAATCTAACATTTTTAGCCAAGCATAAACATCACACACACACACACACGACTAAACAAAAAAACATTACTTTTATAAACCACCACAATGATAATAATGACAATGATATAGGCATGCTTTTAACAAGTAGCCAAGAATACAAATGTCATCACACTTACCATGACAGAAACGTGACAACCACTTCACAAACAAACACACATGACTACAACACATAACGTTGCTTGAACACATTTTTTTTATATATACCTCCGAGTCCTTGAAAGTTAAGTGTTGTAGTGACGTTCTTACCTTCCTCCTCCTCCTCCTCCCTCTTCACCTCCCTCTCAAAAGAACATAAAACTCCTAAGGAAATGACACGGCTATATATATATATATATACTACACGTCTTTGGTTAGGCCACACCTGGAAAATGCCGTTCAATTCTGGTCGCCTTTTTTCGTAAAAGATTAAGCCAACTTAAAATCAGTTCAAAAAAGAGCAACCAAACGTATTCCAACTCTGCGAAATTCATCTTAAGAACATAAGAACATAAGAAAATAAGGAAGCTACAAGAGGCCGCGAGGCCTACACGTGGTAGTTCCTGTCACCTAACACTACCTACATCCACCTTTCATCCCCATCCATGAACCTATCCAGCTCCCCTTTAAAGCTCCCTAATGACTCCGCACTAACTACCTGTCTACTGAGACCATTCCACTCATTCACCACCCTATTTGTGAACCAGTTTTTCCCTATTTCCTTTCTAAATCTACGCTTTTCCAGCTTGAATCCGTTACTTCTTGTTCTAGCCCTGGTTAAAGCCGTAGAACTTTTCCTACCTCTCCTTTATTAAATCCCTTTATCCACTTAAAACTTCTATCAGATCGCCCTTACTCTGCGTCTCTCGAGTGAGTGTAATTTTAATAACTTCAATCTCCTCTCATAACTAAGTTACGCATCCCTTGTATCATTTTGGTCATCCTTCTCTGCACTTTTTCTAACAACACATATCCATCTGTAATATGGAGACCAAAACTGAACTGCATAGTCTAGGTGAGGCCTGACTAGAGCCACATAAAGCTTTAGAATAACTTCGCACTTCTACTTTTAACACTTCTGGTAATGAATCCTAATACTCTATTAGCTCTATTTCTGGCCTCAATACATTGTTTCCTAGGTCGGAGGTCTGGGCTCACCCTCACTCCAAGATCTTTTTCACCTTCTGATCTTTTCAGCGATACATTGCTTATTGTNTCTCGAAAATTCGAAATCATCTCATCATCATCGCCAACACATGATCAGGAAGGACTAACAATGAAATGGATAAACAAACGTAGCATATAAAACCGACTCTTTATTTTGATTTAAAAGAAAAAAAAGATGAGATGAAAATTATTATTAATCTGACATTCGCTAGATAGCAAATTGAAGGCACTTAGAAGCCAGCGATGAAGGCGTGTCGGGGATGGTGGCAGCAGCAGCAGCAGCAGCAGCAGCAGCAGTGGTGGTGGTGGTGGTGATGCATGTCGCTGCTGTCGTCCTCTATACGTACCAATACTTGAGTCTCAGCGTGAGTGACTTTCAGCCTGTCCTTCGCTCACTTGCTCCTCTGGTAGCCTGTTGTCCGCAGCTTTTACCCGTGATGATGATGACCATGATGATGGTGATGACCATGATGATAATGATGACCATGATGATGACCATGATGATGCCCATAACCCCATCCCCAGTATGGATCAGGGTCAGCGAGGGCCTCGGGATCAGCAAGGGCGTCGGGGTCAGGGAATGCCTCAGGGTTCGGGTCTGGGTAGGGTTCAGGCATGGCCTGCACCACCACCAACGCCGTCAGGGCCACGGCCGCCACCAGTAGGAGGGTCAGCTGAGGGAAGAAGTATCAACAGTGAAGTGGTGAACTCTGTGTGTTATCTATCGTTCTTGATATATATATATATATATATATAATATATTACATGGAAGTCGTGTAAAATGGAAGCGTGTTTAGAGTTATCTCCAGAGGTATGTAAGAGTACCAACAGACTGGTCGTCGTGACGCTTACAGCTGTAACAAATTTCCTGAACATGTCAGAACCCTGTGCTCCATTGCCGGTTACCTGTCGTCTTCTCTCAACATCTATACATTCACCATGGCCAGCGGACCTTCTTACTGACTAGTTAACTTATCATGACTGCCCGCATGCCTGTCACGCTAGTGCGGAAGGCTTCATATAGCCTTGCTCTGTATTATTCAAAACGTGCTCATTTTACACCTAACTACGTATAACTACCTTGATAAAGAATAAAAAGAGATAAAGAAGAGCAAGTATTCAACGTAACTAAACACAGGGATTTATATTTTCATGGTAATTGAAACGCTAACATGCTGGAAGGTGTGCGTGATGTGAGGGAAGGGTAGTACTCACTGATCGCATGATGCCGAGTGTCAGAAGGTTCAGCTTTCCTCAACGGGTCGCTGCGTCTGGTGTCCAGGGAGGCTTCACCTTCCTTTTATAGCCGTTCTATTCTGAACCTCCACGAGCGTACGCCAGCGACTTTTTTATTCAGTAAGTTATTTCTGCTGGTGCGTCTGTGTCCCGGGGATGCACGATGAGGCGAGCAGAGGGTTACCGTGTATCATTATCACATGTAAGTTTGTCTCTGTATGTATACGCACTCATTCAGGCGTGTATGAGGGTCTACTTTTTGAAACTATGGAACAATATGGCAACGGTGGGCGAAGATTACATAGGGATTTCCCCTCACAATAGCAAGGGGGGAGGGGTGGTTGGTGTGCGGTGGAAGTGAATGTGTGGAAGACAGGAAGTTAGTCATTATGTTATTTGTGATATTATTATTTGTAAGGGAAGTGAAGTACATGCATGAAAAAGACCACAGGAGGACAAGGCGTGATTATCCTGACAATGATACAACCAACAAGTGCAGACAATCAACAACCTAAAACAAGTGACGAACTGGTTCAAGACGCGGCAACAAACAAAAGGCAAGAGGAGAGAGAGGAGGTATGGCCGTATGGCCGCATGCGTACTTGTTTTTTGGGGGACAAGTAAATGCAAGTTCACATTATCCAGCCTGTGCGGCGTTATAGTGTAAGGAGAAGAAACTTTCCTCCAACGAACGCCGCCTTTAATGATGATGGTAATGATCATTAATCAGTAATTTAATGAGATGATAATTTACTTAAGAAAAAATCGTGCCAGTTCTCTCTTTTCCTCTAGCAAAGAAGGCGAAGAAGTTGGATCTTTTTAAGACTCTGCATGACAACAAAAATGTCTCACCAAGAATAAAACGAGGCCTGGAGATCCTACTCATTCCTCCTCCTGCAATGCCTCAGCCTGTGGTGGGGAACCTTACGTGTGTGGAGGACTGCCTTTGGGGCTTCATCAAGATTATATATTCTTGATTGGTAATTGGGACAGGCCCTGAATTAAATGTTGTTTAATTTCCCCCACACCCCTCAAACCTTCCATCACACCCCTCATACTTTCCCTCACACCCCTCATACCTTCCCTCACACCACTCATATCTTCCCTCACACCCCTCATACTTTCCCTCACACCCTTCATACCTTCCCTCACACCCCTCATACTTTCCCTCACACCCCTCATACCTTCCCTCACACCCCTCATACTTTCCCTCACACCCCTCATACCTTCCCTCACACCACTCATATCTTCCCTGACAATATAACAAGTGACGAACAGGTTCAAGATGCTGCAACAAACAAAAGGCAAGAGGAGAGAGAGATCAAAATATAATGTTGATACAAACCATAAGGCAACGAGGAGGAAGCCTCCTCAGTCGCTCAGAGCAGAACATAGACCACATACGGTGACCCCTACCACAGTTGGGGCATCGTGCAGGGCGGCTTTCACCAGACTTCAGAGCGCTGACGCACTTAGATGTGGGATGCCACAGAGCCACAGAGCTCCAAGCGCCTGCAGTGCTTCTGGACATGCCCGAAGGCCTGACATGAAGCACCGCAGAGGTTCTGGATTGAACCCCCTGACGAGAGTACACACCCCACGAACCCAGATCAAGGGAGTCCTGACAGGGAGAGACCCCTTGAACGTCACCTGGACCTGGTTCGTCGGCTCTTTGCGGCCGTGACCCAAGCTATAAGTACTGTTTCTGCCATCTTCCTGCCTGCGCCACCACGGCGAGGGTCAACCATCCAGCCTGAAGTGAACCTCCAGGGCCTAACATCCGAGCCCTGGAGTCACTGTCTACAGGCGCAATAGGCACACATTAATAAATACAGATACGGAATTCCTTTCTTTCCCTCCGCCTCTGCTAAATATGCATTCTATTGAGGACATGTACATACTGTATAGATGCATTTCTCTTTTTTATTTTCACGTAAGATGTCAATCGACAAAGCAAACAAAGCTTTTGGAAACTCACTAAAAATTGTAATTGACTTTGGAATTTTAGATTTCGGGGCGAATTGAAGATGCTCGCCACCAGAAGTGAAGTGTCATCAAACAGAGGGCGGCATCCGGGGAAGGAGTGGCTGCGGTGGCGATGGTGGTGCGTCCTGCAAAGCTTCCATCTTTGCTTTTGAGAATAAACACAATCCTTCCGTGGTCTACCCTTCAGTGCAGGTTGGTTATTCATGCCCGTGAGCCTGCTTTCAATTATCCAGAATTTGTAGACGCCCACCCTTTCTGTCTGCACTTCTGCGGTAAACACCGCCGAACTCATGGCTCCTTTATCCCTTCCAGGGAACAGGATCGGCAAGGGCCTCAGGGTCAGGGAGTGCCGCGGGATCAGCGAGGGCCACAGGGTCCGGATACGGGAAAGGCTCGGGCGCGGCCTGCACCACCACCAGTGCCGTCGGGGCCCACGGCTACCACCAGCAGGAGAGTCAGCTGAGGGGAGAGCGTCATGAGTACGGGGGTCTGTGGGAGGGTGTGGGCGTGTAAGGGTGAGGCACTGGCGGGCCAGCCAAAGCAATTACTTACTGCTCGCATGATGCAGAGTGGGAGAAGGTTCAGCTGCGGTGACAGGAGGAGCTGGTCTGCCATGGTGTGCTGGGAAGCTCCGTCCTTATCTTATACTCTGCTTACTGCGCATGTTCCCCGACCCACTCACGTATGCAAGTACTTATTTTTGGATCATCGTCAAAAGCCTCAAATTTTGCTAAGTTAAACTACAAAAACGCTCCCATGAATTTGAAAGTAAGATGTTATTTCACGATTTTGTTGTTTGTTTATTCAAAAACAGAACACTACATTTTTTATTCTATTTTATATCTACTTTGTTAACATTTTTTTCATCCCAAGGGACACGCGACAGGCCGAAAATGTATAAAACAACGAATATACACACACCAATTAATAATCAAACATTTTTTACCGCCACCCACTATCCCTTTTTATTAAATATATTCTTGCAGTAGGCCTGACTACGTAGGGTTACGCCGTAGGTCAATGAAAAGTGAAATATAGATTTTTTCGAATTTGGCATGGTGTTTTCTTTTGTAAAATTGAATTTTAAGGGTGGTTTGTCCCCTTCAACTTTTTGGTTTGAGCACTTCTTGCTATGCAAAAACGGACTTTTATATTTCTATGCAAAACATAGCTTAGCCCCGCTAAAGTAACGGCTTCATTTGCACCTATCATCAATTCTTGATCGTCTTTTCGGGAGGTTCTCCTTGTAAACCAAGTGGGTCGAAGCCCGCAACTAGACAGAGCTCTGGATCCAAGTTGGCCGCCTTTGTTGGCGGTGGACGAGAGTTTGCTGAGAGTGAGGTGCCTACGTATCGCGGCGTGATGAAGAGGGGAATCCTTCTCCAAGAACTCAGCGGCATCCGGGAGGGTGTTAACAAGCGGGGGTACCCAGTGAGAGGACATTGCGAAGGATCTGACCCCCATGGTGCTTGCCAGTGGAAGAAATCAAAACGCCCAGTTTGCACCTCCAGTGGTTGTTTTTGACCGGTCCGTGACCAGAAGGTAGATAATTTTTGGAAAAAGGTTAGTGGAAGTGGTGAGAGACAGAGCAACTAAAGCAGTAAAGGAATTCGTGGAGAAGAATATGGACAGGCTGTTTGACATAACGGCCTGCCCTCACACGATCTTCCTCTGCAAGGACCAGGAATCCCACTGCTCCAACCACCAGCTGTGCCACGCGAGAGCACACATGCAGTGTGACTGCCCCCTGGCCAGCAAAGTCCCTACTTTAGACCTGGAGTGGCTGTACTACCAGAGGATCAAAGTTGGGGAGGAGAGTGCAATGATGATGACATGGGTAGACAAGAATGAGACGCATAGACAAGTGAAAGCAGCAAAGAGAAAGCAGTTGGAAGAGGAGGTAAGCTGAAGAAGCAGAAGAAAGAAACATGAAAAGGTCAGACGTTTTGAGCTGCAGGAGCAGATGTTCCTGGGCCAGGCGAAGATCACCAGGATTCTGAGGATGGGACGGAGGAGTCGTTCACCCTGCCACTCAGAGGAAAGAGGCAGGAGCAGCAGGAGGCTGCCATACTGATAGACCGACTGCTCAGGTCGAGGCTGGGGTCCCTGGCACCCCTTGTGATGCAGTTCTTGGACAGGCCAGCTGCAAGAAGAAAACAATGCCAGTCCGGAACCCGGCGCTGGCAAGCATCCGGTTCGACGTTCCGCCCACTGCTGCTGCTGCCTTGGCTTCGGGGCTCTCCAGGACCTTATCGCTGACGGCCACCTCTCTCCAGACATTCGTACCTGGTCTGCGATCCTAACAAGCTGAGGAGGACCAGGCAGGATGCCATGGGATCGGCCAGGGACCTTGACCAGGGGGAAACACCAGGGTACCAAAATAGTTGGATTGGGTTACGATGGGAGGAAGGACAAGACCAGGGCGATGGTGCCCGACAGCTATGGGAAAACTGCACCCAAGGTTGATCAGGGAGGAGCATGTGTCAGTGACAGAGGAGCCATCTGGAAGGTACCTTTGGCACTTTGTACCAGGGGGACCCGGTGCACCTGAGAAGCCTGCGTTCAAGGGGCTCAGGCTCTCTATGATCTGCTGGTGACATACGACTCCACCGACTCACTGATCGTACTGCAAGGGGATCAACTAGGGCCAACACGGGGTGGAGGGGTGTACTCACGCCCATTTGGAGAAGATGCTGGGACGCAAGCTCTTCTGGAGTATATGCGTGTTGCACACAAACGAGTTGCCCCTGCGCCACCTTATCATCAGCATCGACGGGCCTACCTCATCGGGCATGGCTTCACGGGACCTTGTGGACCAGAAAAGCATGGACTGACTGGCAAATAAATGAACACCCTGGAAATCCTAGTCAAGTACTGCCTGCAGGTGTACTTCAAACTCTACTACGACATCAAGGTTCACCACAGACTAGAGGACGGCCCAAGCACATCCTCACGCAGCTCAGAGTGATGAGGTCGCAGCCCAAGAAGGTCCAAACAGCTGTGCCTTCTACGTGCGGACAGGAGCATGGTTCGCACACTCAGGGAAAGTGTCTTCCTCTCGCTGATGGCGAGTCAGAGTGAGGGACGACCGCAGGTTCGCCGTGACCCAGATTTGAAGCTGAGGGCTGGCGAGGAGTATGGGGACACCAGTGTAAGACCTCGCATCACACCCAAGCTAAATTGTCAGTCACCAGCTTGCAGACACTGATCAGCTGGCAGCCTGGCCAGGTGCACGACCGGCATTCACCTGTTCACTGTCCCGGGGGTCAGATCCCGAGATCCTGGTCAAGCCGTACTAGGTTCCGGAGTTCTTATCCACACACAGAGCACCGAAAGAGTCGTTTAAGCAGGTGACAGAGGCTGCGGCAGCAGTGGTGGGGCAGCAGGCCAGAGACGGGTTATCCGGGCTCGGGCCCACCACCGGGAGACCATGTCTTGCTTCAGGGCTAAGAAGGGACATGATGGGACACGTTCTAGGCCAACGTAGGGGGCTGTGACACTGTGATGTAGTGCCTGATGAACCAACTGATCAGAAAGAGCTTACCACGCTATTTATTTGGAACTCATATTGGTGCATGATGCAATAAACAGGACCAACCGGACACTGCGTACTCATTTAAGCATTATTCGATAAGGGTGCAATATAAAAGTGCGATTTTTCATAGTAAAAATTTGCTCAATGCAAAAATGGAACTACATAAAATCGTCTTAGAATTCCATTTTACATAGGAAATTGGCATGCCAAAGTTGAGAAAAAGAATTTTTGTTTACGGCGTACCCTACCAGTGAGTAGGGCAAGGGATGTCAAAAGAGAAAAAACTGGCGGCGGGAGGGAAATATTGGTGGGGGTGAGGAGAACCGGGTGACGGAAGGGCAAACAATGTGGTGGCAGCAGGGAAAAACGTGCATGGTGGGCTTGTAAATGTGTTGGTTAGAGAAGGAATTATATAGCAGCGATTTCATTATTGATTAGTTATTTAGTTACTCAACAATATCACGTGTTTTTTTTTAGTACTAGATGAGTGTCGATTTTAGTATCAACAAACATGTAGACAGGAGAGAGCGAGAGAGAGAGAGAGAGAGAAGGAGAGAGAGGAGAGGAGAGAGAGAGAAGAGAGAGAGGGGAGGAGAGAGAGGAGAGAGAGAGAGAGAGAGTGAGAGAGATCAAGAATATGGTTTAAAAAGGGAGTTTATTCAAGTAACTGGACGGGAAACTGAAACATGTCCTGAAAAAGAAATATATACTTCTATGTTTTCATATATATTCACATTTAGAAAAAAATCTAACATTTTTAGCCAAGCATAAACATCACACACACACACACACACACGACTAAACAAAAAAACATTACTTTTATAAACCACCACAATGATAATAATGACAATGATATAGGCATGCTTTTAACAAGTAGCCAAGAATACAAATGTCATCACACTTACCATGACAGAAACGTGACAACCACTTCACAAACAAACACACATGACTACAACACATAACGTTGCTTGAACACATTTTTTTTATATATACCTCCGAGTCCTTGAAAGTTAAGTGTTGTAGTGATGTTCTTACCTTCCTACTCCTCCTCCTCCTCCATCTTCTCCTCCCTCTTCACATCCCTCTCAAAAGAACATAAAACTCCTAAGGAAATGACACGGCTATATATATATATATATATATATATACTACACGTCTTTGGTTAGGCCATACCTGGAATATGCCGTTCAATTCTGGTCGTCTTGTTTCGTAAAAGATTAAGCCAACTTAAAATCAGTTCAAAAAAGAGCAACCAAACGTATTCCAACTCTGCGAAATTCATCTTCATCATCATCGCTTCAACACATGACTCAGGAAGGGACTAACAATGAAATGGATAAACAAACGTAGCATATAAAACCGACTCTTTATTTTGATTTAAAAGAAAAAAAAGATGAAATGAAAATTATTATTAATCTGACATTCGCTAGATAGAAAATTGAAGGCACTTAGAAGCCAGCGATGAAGGCGTGTCGGGGATGGTGGCAGCAGCAGCAGCAGCAGCAGCAGTGGTGGTGGTGGTGGTGGTGGTGATGCATGTCGCTGCTGTCGTCCTCTATACGTACCAATACTTGAGTCTCAGCGTGAGTGACTTTTAGCCTGTTTTCGCTTCGCCTTTACACTTGTGTCCTGACTATTGCCGGGGAAAATGGGGGGGTTTTTTTTTGGGGTCCAAATTTTAATGGGAAAAAGGGGCCCNAGCACCCCTGCTGTGTCCTTATACGACAATCTGAGTCTCACGTGAGTGACTTCAGCTTCTTCGCTCATGCTCCTCTGAGCCTGTTGTCCGCAGCTTTTACCCGTAGATGATGACCATGATGATGGTGGATGACCATGATGATATGATACCATGTGATGACCATGATGATGCCCATAACCCCATCCCCAGTATGGATCAGGGTCAGCGAGGGCCTCGGGATCAGCAAGGGCGTCGGGGTCAGGGAATGCCTCAGGGTTCGGGTCTGGGTGGGGTTCAGGCATGGCCTGCACCACCACCAACGCCGTCAGGGCCACGGCCGCCACCAGTAGGAGGGTCAGCTGAGGAAGAAGTATCAACAGTGAAGTGGTGAACTCTGTGTGTTATCTATCGTTCTTTTTTGATATATATATATATATATATATATATATATAAATATAATATACATGGAAGTCGTGTAAAATGGAAGCATGTTTAGAGTTATCTCCAGAGGTATGTAAGAGTACCAACAGACTGGTCGTCGTGACGCTTACAGCTGTAACAAATTTCCTGAACATGTCAGAACCCTGTGCTCCATTGCCGGTTACCTGTCGTCTTCTCTCAACATCTATACATTCACCATGGCCAGCGGACCTTCTTACTGACTAGTTAACTTATCATGACTGCCTGCATGCCTGTCACGCTAGTGCGGAAGGCTTCATATAGCCTTGCTCTGTATTATTCAAAACGTGCTCATTTTACACCTAACTACGTATAACTACCTTGATAAAGAATAAAAAGAGATAAAGAAGAGCAAGTATTCAACGTAACTAAACACAGGGATTTATATTTTCATGGTAATTGAAACGCTAACATGCTGGAAGGTGTGCGTGATGTGAGGGAAGGGTAGTACTCACTGATCGCATGATGCCGAGTGTCAGAAGGTTCAGCTTTCCTCAACGGGTCGCTGCGTCTGGTGTCCAGGGAGGCTTCACCTTCCTTTTATAGCCGTTCTATTCTGAACCTCCACGAGCGTACGCCAGCGACTTTTTTATTCACTAAGTTTTTTCTGCTGGTGCGTCTGTGTCCCGGGGATGCACGATGAGGCGAGCAGAGGGTTACCGTGTATCATTATCACATGTAAGTTTGTCTCTGTATGTATACGCACTCATTCAGGCGTGTATGAGGGTCTACTTTTTGAAACTATGGAACAATATGGCAACGGTGGGCGAAGATTACATAGGTATTCCCCTCACAATAGCAAGGGGGGAGGGTGGTTTGGTGTGCGGTGGAAGTGATGTGTGGAAGACGGAAGTTAGTCATTATGTTATTTGTGATATTATTATTTGTAAGGGAAGTGAAGTACATGCATGAAAAGACCACAGGAGGACAAGGCGTGATTATCCTGACAATGATACAACCAACAAGTGCAGACAATCACAACCTAAAACAAGTGACGAACTGGTTCAAGACGCGGCAACAACAAAAGGCAAGAGGAGAGGAGAAAAAAACGGTACTATTTTGGCCGTATGGCCGCATGCGTACTTGTTTTTTGGGGGACAAGTAAATGCAAGTTCACATTATCCAGCCTGTGCGGCGTTATAGTGTAAGGAGAAGAAACTTTCCTCCAACGAACGCCGCCTTTAATGATGATGGTAATGATCATTAATCAGTAATTTAATGAGATGGTAATTTACTTAAGGAAAAATCGTGCCAGTTCTCTCTTTTCCTCTAGCAAAGAAGGAGAGTAGAACGAAGAAGTTGGATCTTTTTAAGACTATGCATGACAACAAAAATGTCTCACCAAGAATAAAACGAGGCCTGGAGATCCTACTCATTCCTCCTCCTGCAATGCCTCAGCCTGTGGTGGGGAACCTCACGTGTGTGGAGGACTGCCTTTGGGGCTTCATCAAGATTATATATTCTTGATTTGAGGTAATTGGAACAGGCCCTGAATTAAATGTTGTTTAATTTCCCCCACACCCCTCAAACTTCCCTCACACCCCTCATACTTTCCCTCACACCCTCATACCTTCCCTACCCTCAATTCCTCACAACCTCATACTTTCCCTCACACCCTCATACCTTCCCTCACACCCCTCATACCTTCCCTCACACCCCTCATACTTTCCCTCACACCCCTCATACCTTCCCTCACACCCCTCATACTTTCCCTCACACCCCTCATACCTTCCCTCACACCACTCATATCTTCCCTGTCAATATAACAAGTGACGAACAGGTTCAAGATGCGGCAACAAACAAAAGGCAAGAGGAGAGAGGATCAATATAAGTTTTGATACAACCATTAAGAAACGAGGGGGAAGCCTCCTCAGGTCGGCTCAGAGCGAACATAGACCCCCAAACGGTTGACCCCTACCACAGTTGGGGCATCGTCAGGCGGGCTTTCACCAGACTTAGAGCGGCTGACGCACTAGATGTGGGATGCCACAGGCCACAGAGCCCAGCGCCTGCAGTGCTTCTGGAAATGCCCGAAGGCCTGACTGAAGCACCGCAGAGGTTTGGATTGAAACCCCCTGCGAGAGTACAACCCCACGGAACCCAGATCAGGGAGTCCGACAGGGAGAGACCCCTAACGTCACCTGGACCTGGTTCGTCGGCTCTTTGCGGCGTGCCAAGCTATAAGTACTGTTTCTGCATCTTCCTGCCTGGGGCCACCACGGCGGGTAAACCACACAGCCCTGAAGTGAACCTCCAGGGCCTAACATCCGAGCCCTGGAGTCACTGTCTACAGGCGCAATAGGCACACATTAATAAATACAGATACGGAATTCCTTTTTTCCCTCCGCCTCTGCTAAATATGCATTCTTATTGAGGACATGTACATACTGTATAGATGCATTTTCTTTTTTTTATTTCACGTTAAGATGTCAATCGACAAAGCAAACAAAGCTTTTGGAGCTCACTAAAAATTGTAATTGACTTTGGAATTTTAGATTTCGGGCGAATTGAAGATGCTCCGCCACCAGAAGTGAAGTGTCATCAAACAGAGGGCGGCATCCGGGGAAGGAGTGGCTGCGGTGGCGATGGTTTGGGGCGTCCTGCATGCTTCCATCTTTGCTTTTGAAAATAAACCCAATCCTTCCGTGGTCTACCCTTTAGTGCAGGTTGGGTTATTCATGCCCTGAGCCTGCTTTCAATTATCCAGAATTTGTAGACGCCCCACCCTTTCTGTCTGCACTTCTGCGGTAAACACCGCCGAACTCATGGCTCCTTTATCCCTTCCAGGAACAGGATCGGCAAGGGCCCCTCAGGTCGGGGAGTGCCGCGGATCAGCGAGGGCCACAGGGTCCGGATACGGAAAGGGCTCGGGCGGGGCCCTTTGCACCACCACCAGTGCCGTCAGGGCCACGGCTACCACCAGCAGGAGAGTCAGCTGAGGGGAGAGACATCATGAGTACGGGGTCTGTGGGAGGGTGTGGGCGTGTAAGGGTGAGGCACTGGCGGGCCAGGCAAAAGCAATTACTTACTGCTCGCATGATGCAGAGTGGGAGAAGGTTCGCTGCGGTGACAGGAGGAGCTGCGTCTGCCATGGTGTGCTGGGAAGCTCCGTCCTTATCTTATACTCTGCTTACTGCCATGTTCCCCGACCACTCACGTCATGCAAGTACTTATTTTTGTGATCATCGTCAAAACCCTCAATTTTGCTAAGTTAAACTACAAAAACGCTGCCATGAATTCTGAAAGTAAATGTTATTTCACGATATTGTTGTTTGTTTATTCACAACAGAACACTACGTTTTTATTCTATTTTATATCTACTTTGTTACATTTTATTTTCATCCCAAGGGACACGCGACAGGCCGAACAATGTATAAACAACGAATATACACACACCAATTAATCAATCACACTTTTTACCGCCACCCACTATACCTTTTTTTATAATATATTCTTGCAGTAGGCCTGATACGTAGGGTACGCCGTAGGTCCAATGAAAGTGAAATATAGATTATTTCGAATTTGGCATGGTGTTTTCTTTGTAAATTAAATTTTAAGGGTGGTTTGTCCCCTTCAACTTTTTGGTTTGAGCACTTCTTGCTATGAAAAAACGGACTTTTATATTTCTATTGCAAAACATAGCTTAGCCCCGCAAAAGTAACGGCTTCATTTGCACCTATCATAAATTTCTTGATCGTTTTTTTTCAGGATGGCTTCTCCTTGAAAACCAAGTGGGTCGAAGCCCGCAACTAGACAGAGCTCTGGATCCAAGTTGGCCCCCTTTTTGTTGGCGGTGGACGAGAGTTTGCTGAGAGTGAGGTCCCTACGTATCGGGGGCGTGATGAAAGGGGAATCCTTCTCCAAGAACTCAGCGGCATCCGGGAGGGTGTTGACAAGCGGGGTACCGTGAGAGACATTGCGAAGGATCTGACCCCCATGGTGCTTGCCCAGTGGAAGAAATCAAACGCCCAGTTTGCACCTCCAGTGGTTGTTATTGACCGGTCCGTAAACCAGAAGGATAGATAATTTTTGGAAGAAGGGTTAGTGAAGTGGTGAGAACAGAGCAACTAAAGCAGTAAAGGAATTCGTGGAGAAAATATGGACAGGCTGTTTGACATAACGGCCTGCCCTCACAAACGATCTTCCTCTGCAAGGACCAGGAATCCCACTGCTCCAAAAACCAGCTGTGCCACGCGAGAGCACACATGCAGTGTGACTGCCCCCTGGCCAGCAAAGTCCCTACTTTAGACCTGGAGTGGCTGTACTACCAGAGGATCAAAGTTGGGGAGGAGAGTGCAATGATGATGACATGGGTAGACAAGAATGAGACGCATAGACAAGTGAAAGCAGCAAAGAGAAAGCAGTTGGAAGAGGAGGCTAAGCTAAAGAAGCAGAAGAAAGAAACATGAAAAGGTCAGACGTCTTGAGCTCAGGAGCAGATGTTCCTGGGCCAGGCTGAAGATCACCAGGATTCTGAGGATGGGAGGGAAAGGAGTCGTTCACCCTGCCACTCAGAGGAAGAGGCAGGAGCAGCAGGAGGCTGCCATACGGGTAGACCGACTGCTCAGGTCGAGGCTGGGGTCCCTGGCACCCCTTGTGATGCATTTTCTTGGACAGGCCACTGCAAGAAGAACACAATGCCAGTCCGGAACCGGGCGCTGGAAAGCATCCGGTTTCGACTTTTCCCCCCCACTGCTGCTGCTGCCTTGGCTTCTGACTCCTCCAGGCCCTTATCGCTGACGGCCACCTCTCTCCAGACATGTCGTACCTGGTCTGCGATCCTAACAAGCTGAGGAGGGCCAGGCAGGATGCCATGGCATCGGCCGGGACCTTGACCGGGGGAAGCACCAGGGTCCCAAAAATAGTTGGATTGGGTTACGATGGGAGGAAGGACAAGACCAGGGCGATGGTGCCCGACAGCTATGGGAAACTGCACCCAAGGGTTGATCAGGGAGGAGAAATGTGTCAGTGACAGAGGAGCCTCTGGAAGGTACCTTTGGCACTTTGTACCAGAGGACCCGGTGCCACCTGAGAAGCCTGCGTTCAAGGTGGCTCAGGCTCTCTATGATCTGCTGGTGACATACGACTCCACCGACTCACTGATCGTACTGCAAGGTGACTCAACTAGGGCCAACACGGGGTGGAAGGGTGGTACTCACGCCCATTTGGAGAAGATGCTGGGACGCAAGCTCTTCTGGAGTATATGCGTGTTGCACACAAACGAGTTGCCCCTGCGCCACCTTATCATCAGCATCGACGGGCCTACCTCATCTGACACTGGCTTCACGGGACCTTATGGACCAGAAAGCATGGACTGACTGGCAAATAACTGAATACCCTGGAAATCCTAGTCAAGTACTGCCTGCAGGTGTACTTCAAACTCTACTACGACATCAAGGTTCACCACAGACTAGAGGACGGCCCCAAGCACATCCTCACGCAGCTCAGAGTGATGAGGTCGCAGCCCAAGAAGGTCCAAACAGCTGTGCCCTTCTACGTGCGGACAGGAGCATGGTTCGCACACTCAGAATGTGTCTTCCTCTCGCTGATGGCGAGTCAGAGTGAGGACGACCGCAGGTTCGCCGTGACCCAGATTTTGAAGCTGAGGGCTGGCGAGGAGTATGGGGACACCAGTGTAAGACCTCGCATCACACCCCAAGCTAATTGTCAGTCACCAGCTTGCAGAAAACTGATCAGCTGGCAGCCGGGCCCAGGTGCACGAGCCGGCATTCCCACCTGTTCACTGTCCGGGGATCAGATCCAAGAGATCCTGGTCAAGCCGTACTAGGTTCCGGAGTTCTCTATCCACAAAAACAGAGCACCGAAAGAGTCGTGAAGCAGGTGACAGAGGCTGCGGCAGCAGTGGTGGGGCAGCAGGCCAGAGACGGGTTCATCCGGGCTCGGGCCCACCACCGGGAGACCATGTCTTGCTTCAGGTCTAAGAAGGACATGATGGACACGTTCTAGGCCAACGTAGAGGCTGTGACACTTGGGGATGTAGTGCCTGATGAACCAACTGATCAGAAAGACTTACCACGCTAGTCATTTGGAACTCATATTGTGTATGATGCAAAAAACAGGACCAACCGGACACTGCGTACTCTTTTAAAAGCATTATTCGATAAGGGTGCAATAAAAGTGCGATTTTGCATAGTAAGAATTGCTCATATGCAAAAATGGAACTACATAAAATCGCCCTTAGAATTCCCATTTTACATGGGAAAATTTGGCATGCCAAAGTTGGAAAAAAAAATTTTTTTGTTATACAGCGTACCCTACCAGTGAGTAGGGCAAGGGATGCCCAAAAGAGAAAACTGGCGGGGGGAAAGGAAATTTTGGTGTGGTGAGGAAACCGGGTGACGGAAGGGCAACAATGGGGTGGCAGCAGGGAAAAACGTGCATGGTGGGCTTGTAAATGTGTTGGTTAGAGAGAAGGAATTATATAGCAGGGGGATTTCATTATTGATTAGTTATTTAGTTACCCCAACATATCACGTGTTTTTTAGTACTAGATGAGTGTCGATTTATTAGTATCAACAAACATGTTAGACCAGGGAGAGAGAGGGGAGAGAGAGAGAGAGGAGGGGAGAGAGAGGAGAGAGAGAGGGGAAGAGAGAGAGAGAGAGAGAGAGAGAGAGAGAGTAGCAGATCAAGAATATGGATTAAAAGGGAGTTTTTCAAGTAACTGGACGGGAAACTGAACATGTCCCTGAAAAAAATAATACTTCTATGTTTTCATATATATTCACATTTAGAAAAAAATCTAACATTTTTAGCCAAGCATAACATCACACACACACCCCACACCGACTAATAAAAAAACATTACTTTTATAAACCACCACAATGATAATAATGACAATGATATAGGCATGCTTTTAAAAAGTAGCCAAGAATACAAATGTCATCACACTTACCATGACAAAACGTGACAACCACTTCACAACAAACACACATGACTACAACCATAACGTTGCTTGAACACATTTTTTTTTTAATATACCTCCGAGTCCTTGAAAGTTAAGTGTTGTAGTGATGTTCTTACCTTCCTACCCCTCTCCTCCCTCCATCTTCTCCCCCCTCTTCACATCCCTCTCAAAAGAACATAAAACTCCTAAGGAAATGACACGGCTATATATATATATATATATAACTACACGTCTTTGGGTTTAGGCCATACCTGGAATATGCCGTTCAATTCTGGTCGTCTTGTTTCGTAAAAGATTAAGCCAATTTAAAAATCAGTTCAAAAAAGAGCAACCAAACGTATTCCAACTCTGCGAAATTCATCTTCATCATCATCGCTTCAACACATGACTCAGGAAGGGACTAACAATAAAATGGATAAACAAACGTAGCATAAAAAAACCGACTCTTTATTTTGTTTTAAAAGAAAAAAAGATGAAATGAAAATTATTATTATCTGACATTCGCTAGATAAAAAATTGAAGGCACTTAGAAGCCAGCGATAAAGGCGTGTCGGGGATGGTGGCAGCAGCGGGCAGCAGCAGCAGCAGTGGTGGTGGTGGTGGTGGTGGTGGTGATGCATGTCGCGGGCTGTCGTCCTCTATACTCCCAAATTACTTGAGTCTCAGCGTGAGTGACTTTCAGCCTGTCCTTCGCTCATTTGCCTCCTCTGGTAGCCTGTTGTCCGCAGCTTTTACCCGTGATGATGATGACCATGATGATGGTGATGACCATGATGATAATGATAACCATGATGATGACCATGATGATGCCCATAACCCATCCCAGTATGGATCAGGGTCAGCGAGGGCCTCGGGATCAGCAAGGGCGTCGGGGTCAGGAATGCCTCAGGGTTCGGGTCTGGGTAGGGTTTTAGGCATGGCCTGCACCACCACCACGCCGTCAGGGCCACGGCCGCCACCAGTAGGGGGTCAGCTGAGGGGAAAAAGTATCAAAAGTGAAGTGGTGAACTCTGTGTGTTTTTCTATCGTTCTTGATATATATTATATAATATATATATTATTTTATATTATATATATATATATAATATATATAAAATATATTTTAAAAATATAAAAATTATATATATATTATATATATATATATATATATATATCATATATTACATGGGAAATCGTGTAAATGGAAGCATGTTAGAGTTATCTCCAAGTATGTAAAATACCACAACTGGCGTCGTTTACGCTTACGCTGTAACAAATTTCCTGAACATGTCAGAACCCTGTGCTCCATTGCCGGTTACCCTTTGTCTTTCTTCAAAATCTATACATTCACAATGGCCAGCGGACCCTTACTGACTAGTTAACTTATCATGACTGCCTGATCTTCACGCTAGTGCGGAAGCTTTATATAAACCTTGCTCGTATTATTCAAAACGTGCTCATTTTACACCTAACTACGTATAACTACCTTGATAAAGAATAAAAAGAGATAAAGAAGAGCAATTATTCAACGTAACTAAACACAGGGATTTATATTTTCATGGTAATTGAAACGCTAACATGCTGGAAGGTGTGCGTGATGTGAGGGAAGGGTAGTACTCACTGATCGCATGATGCCGAGTGTCAGAAGGTTCAGCTTTCCTCAACGGGTCGCTGCGTCTGGTGTCCAGGGAGGCTTCACCTTCCTTTTATAGCCGTTCTATTCTGAACCTCCACGAGCGTACGCCAGCGACTTTTTTATTCACTAAGTTATTTCTGCTAGTGCGTCTGTGTCCTGGGGATGCACGATGAGGCGAGCAGAGGGTTACCGTGTATCATTATCACATGTAAGTTTGTCTCTGTATGTATACGCACTCATTCAGGCGTGTATGAGGGTCTACTTTTTGAAACTATGGAACAATATGGCAACGGTGGGCGAAGATTACATAGGGATTTCCCCTCACAATAGCAAGGGGGGAGGGGTGGTTGGTGTGCGGTGGAAGTGAATGTGTGGAAGACAGGAAGTTAGTCATTATGTTATTTGTGATATTATTATTTGTAAGGGAAGTGAAGTACATGCATGAAAAAGACCACAGGAGGACAAGGCGTGATTATCCTGACAATGATACAACCAACAAGTGCAGACAATCAACAACCTAAAACAAGTGACGAACTGGTTCAAGACGCGACAACAAACAAAAGGCAAGAGGAGAGAGAGGAGGTATGGCCGTATGGCCGCATGCGTACTTGTTTTTTGGGGGACAAGTAAATGCAAGTTCACATTATCCAGCCTGTGCGGCGTTATAGTGTAAGGAGAAGAAACTTTCCTCCAACGAACGCCGCCTTTAATGATGATGGTAATGATCATTAATCAGTAATTTAATGAGATGGTAATTTACTTAAGAAAAAATCGTGCCAAATTCCCCTCTTTTCCTCTAGCAAAGAAGGCGAAGAAGTTGGATCTTTTTAAGGGCATGCATGACAACAAAAATGTCTCACCAAGAATAAAACGAGGCCTGGAGATCCTACTCATTCCTCCTCCTGCAATGCCTCAGCCTGTGGTGGGGAACCTCACGTGTGTGGAGGACTGCCTTTGGGGCTTCATCAAGATTATATATTCTTGATTGGTAATTGGGACAGGCCCTGATTAAATTGTTTAATTTCCCCCCCCACCCCTCAAACCTTCCCTCACACCCCCATACTTTCCCTCACCCCCCCTCATACCCTTTCCCCCACACCACTCATTTTTTTCCCTCACACCCCTCATACTTTCCCTCACACCCTTAATTACCCCTTTCCCTCCCACACCCCTCATACTTTCCCTCCACCCCCTCATTTCCTTCCCTCACACCCCTCATACTTTCCCTCACACCCCTCATACCTTCCCTCACACCATCATATCTTCCCTGTCAATATAACAAGTGACGAACAGGTTCAAGATGCGGCAACAACAAAAAGGGAAGAGGAGAGAGAGATCAAATATAATGTTGATACAAACCATAAGGCAACGAGGAGGGAAACCTCCTCAGGGCGCTCAGAGCAAACATAGACCACATACGGTGACCCCTACCACAGTTGGGGCATCGGCAGGGCGGCTTTCACCAGACTTCAGAGCGCTGACGCACTTAGATGTGGATGCCACAGAGCCACAGAGCTCCAGCGCCTGCAGTGCTTCTGGACATGCCCGAAGGCCTGACATGAAGCACCGCAGAGGTTCTGGATTGAACCCCCTGACGAGAGTACACACCCCACGAACCCAGATCAAGGGAGTCCTGACAGGGAGAGACCCCTTGAACGTCACCTGGACCTGGTTCGTCGGCTCTTTGCGGCCGGGGACCCAAGCTATAAGTACTGTTTCTGCCATCTTCCTGCCTGCGCCACCACGGCGAGGGTCAACCATCACAGCCCTGAAGTGAACCTCCAGGGCCTAACATCCGAGCCCTGGAGTCACTGTCTACAGGCGGGATAGGCACACATTAATAAATACAGATACGGAATTCCCTTTTTTTCCCTCCGCCTCCTGCTAAATAGCATTCTTATTGAGGACATGTACCATACTGTATAGATGCATTTTCTTCTTTTTTATTTCACGTTAAGATGTCAATCGACAAAGCAAACAAAGCTTTTGGAGCTCACTAAAAAATGGGAATTGACTTTGGAATTTTAGATTTCGGGGCGAATTGAAGATGCTCCGCCACCAGAAGTGAAGTGTCATCAAACAGAGGGCGGCATCCGGGGAAGGAGTGGCTGCGGTGGCGATGGTGGTGGGCCTGCATGCTTCCATCTTTGCTTTTGAGAATAAACCCAATCCTTCCGTGTCTACCCTTCAGTGCAGGTTGGGTTATTCATGCCCGTGAGCCTGCTTTCAATTATCCAGAATTTTTAGACCCCCACCCTTTCTGTCTGCACTTCTGCGGTAAACACCGCCGAAATCATGGCTCCTTTATCCCTTCCAGGGAACAGGATCGGCAAGGGCCTCAGGGTCCGGGAGTGCCGCGGGGTCAGCGAGGGCCACAGGGTTTCCCGGGTACGGGAAAGGCTCGGGCGGGCCCGCACCACCACCGTGCCGTCAGGGCCACGGCTACCACCAGCAGGAGAGTCAGCTGAGGGGAGAGACGTTCATGGAGTACGGGGGTCTTGGGAGGGTGTGGGCGTGTAAGGGTGAGGCACTGGCGGGCCAGGCCAAAGCAATTACTTACTGCTCGCATGATGCAGAGTGGGAGAAGGTTCAGCTGCGGTGACAGGAGGAGCTGCGTCTGCCATGGTGTGCTGGGAAGCTCCGTCCTTATCTTATACTCCTGTTACTGCGCATATTCATCGACCACTCACGTCATGCAAGTACTTATTTTTTTGATCATCGTCAAAAGCCTCAAATTTTGCTAAGTTAAACTACAAAAACGCTGCCTGAATTCTGAAGTAAGATGTTATTTCACGATATTGTTGTTTGTTTATTCACAACAGAACACTACAGTTTTTATTCATTTTATATCTACTTTGTTAACATTTTATTTTCATCCCCAAAGGGAAAACGCGACAGGCCGAAAAAATGTATAAAACAACGAATATACACACACCAATTAATCCCAAACAACACTTTTTTAACCGCCACCCACTATACCTTTTATTATAATATATTCCTGCAGTAGGCCTGAATACGTAGGGTACGCCGTAGGTCCAATGAAAAGTGAAATAAAAGATTATTTCGATTTGGCAGGTGTTTTCTTTATGTAAAAATTGAATTTTAAGGGTGGTTGTCCCCTTCAACTTTTTTGGTTTGAGCACTTCTTGCTATGCAAAAACGGACTTTTATATTTATATGCAAAAAAATAGCTTAGCCCCCGCTAAAGTAACGGCTTCATTTGCACCTATCATCAATTCTTGATTGTCCCTTTTTCAAGATGGCTTCTCCTTGTAAACCAAATGGGTCGAAGCCCGCAACTAGACAGAGCTCTGGGGTCCAAGTTGGCCGCCTTTGTTGGCGGTGGACGAGAGTTTGCTGAGAGTGAGGTGCCTACGTACGCGGCGTGATGAAGAGGGGAATCCTTCTCCAAGAAACTCGGGGGCATCCGGGAGGGTGTTGACAAGCGGGGGTACCAGTGAGAGACATTGCGAAGGATCTGACCCCCATGGTGCTTGCCCAGTGGAAGAAATCAAACGCCCAGTTTGCACCTCCAGTGGTTGCTATTGACCGGTCCGTGACCAGAAGGATAGATAATTTTTGGAAGAAGGTTAGTGGAAGTGGGAGGGGACAGAGCAACTAAAGCAGTAAAGGAATTCGTGGAGAAGGGAATATGGACAGGCTGTTTGACATAACGGCCTGCCCTCACACGATCTTCCTCTACAAGGACCAAAGGAATCCCACTGCTCCAAACCCCCAGCTGTGCCACGCGAGAGCACACATGCAGTGTGACTGCCCCCTGGCCAGCAAAGTCCCTACTTTAGACCTGGAGTGGCTGTACTACCAAAAGGATCAAAGTTGGGAGGAGAGTGCAATGATGATGACAGGGTAGACAAGAATGAGACGCATAGACAAGTGAAAGCAGCAAAGAGAAAGCAGTTGGAAGAGAGGACTAAGCTGAAGAAGCAGAAGCAGAAACATGAAAAGGTCAGACGTCTTGAGCTGCAGGAGCAGATGTTCCTGGGGCATGCTGAAGATCACCAGGATTCCTGAAGATGGGACGGAGGAGTCGTTCACCCTGCCACTCAGAGGAAAGAGGCAGGAGCAGCAGGAGGCTGCCATACGGTAAAACCGACTGCTCAGGTCGAGGCTGGGGGCCCTGGGACCCCTTGTGATGCAGTTCTTGGACAGGCCAGCTGCAAGAAGAACACAATGCCAGTCCGGAACCTGGCGCTAGAAGCTCCGGTTTCGACGTTCCGCCCAACTGCTGCTGCTGCCTTGGCTTTGGACTCCTCAGGACCTTATCCTGACGGCCACCTCTCTCCAGACATGTCGTACCCTGGTT
>JACEEZ010022095.1:57208-68307 GCA_016584305.1 Chionoecetes opilio
ATGCCAGTCACACCCCTCAATTTCCTCACAACCCCTAAACTTCCTGAAGCCCTTACTTCTCACCTTCCTTCCTCACACCACTCATATCTTCCCTGCATATAACAAGTGACGAACAGGTTCAAGATGCGGCAACAAACAAAAGGCAAGAGGAGAGAGAGATCAAAATATAATGTTGATACAAACCATAAGGCAACGAGGAGGAAGCCTCCTCAGTCGCTCAGAGCAGAACATAGACCACATACGGTGACCCCTACCACAGTTGGGGCATCGTGCAGGGCGGCTTTCACCAGACTTCAGAGCGCTGACGCACTTAGATGTGGGATGCCACAGAGCCACAGAGCTCCGAGCGCCTGCAGTGCTTCTGGACATGCCCGAAGGCCTGACATGAAGCACCGCAGAGGTTCTGGATTGAACCCCCTGACGAGAGTACACACCCCACGAACCCAGATCAAGGGAGTCCTGACAGGGAGAGACCCCTTGAACGTCACCTGGACCTGGTTCGTCGGCTCTTTGCGGCCGTGACCCAAGCTATAAGTACTGTTTCTGCCATCTTCCTGCCTGCGCCACCACGGCGAGGGTCAACCATCACAGCCCTGAAGTGAACCTCCAGGGCCTAACATCCGAGCCCTGGAGTCACTGTCTACAGGCGCAATAGGCACACATTAATAAATACAGATACGGAATTCCTTTCTTTCCCTCCGCCTCCTGCTAAATATGCATTCTTATTGAGGACATGTACATACTGTATAGATGCATTTTCTTCTTTTTTATTTCACGTTAAGATGTCAATCGACAAAGCAAACAAAGCTTTTGGAGCTCACTAAAAAATTGTAATTGACTTTGGAATTTTAGATTTCGGGGCGAATTGAAGATGCTCCGCCACCAGAAGTGAAGTGTCATCAAACAGAGGGCGGCATCCGGGGAAGGAGTGGCTGCGGTGGCGATGGTGGTGCGTCCTGCATGCTTCCATCTTTGCTTTTGAGAATAAACCCAATCCTTCCGTGGTCTACCCTTCAGTGCAGGTTGGGTTATTCATGCCCGTGAGCCTGCTTTCAATTATCCAGAATTTGTAGACGCCCCACCCTTTCTGTCTGCACTTCTGCGGTAAACACCGCCGAACTCATGGCTCCTTTATCCCTTCCAGGGAACAGGATCGGCAAGGGCCTCAGGGTCAGGGAGTGCCGCGGGATCAGCGAAGGCCACAGGGTCCGGATACGGGAAAGGCTCGGGCGCGGCCTGCACCACCACCAGTGCCGTCAGGGCCACGGCTACCACCAGCAGGAGAGTCAGCTGAGGGGAGAGACATCATGAGTACGAGGGTCTGTGGGAGGGTGTGGGCGTGTAAGGGTGAGGCACTGGCGGGCCAGGCAAAGCAATTACTTACTGCTCGCATGATGCAGAGTGGGAGAAGGTTCAGCTGCGGTGACAGGAGGAGCTGCGTCTGCCATGGTGTGCTGGGAAGCTCCGTCCTTATCTTATACTCTGCTTACTGCGCATGTTCCCCGACCACTCACGTCATGCAAGTACTTATTTTTGTGATCATCGTCAAAAGCCTCAAATTTTGCTAAGTTAAACTACAAAAACGCTGCCATGAATTCTGAAAGTAAGATGTTATTTCACGATATTGTTGTTTGTTTATTCACAACAGAACACTACAGTTTTTATTCTATTTTATATCTACTTTGTTAACATTTTATTTTCATCCCAAGGGACACGCGACAGGCCGAACAATGTATAAACAACGAATATACACACACCAATTAATCAATCAACACTTTTTACCGCCACCCACTATACCTTTTATTATAATATATTCTTGCAGTAGGCCTGACTACGTAGGGTACGCCGTAGGTCCAATGAAAAGTGAAATATAGATTATTTCGAATTTGGCATGGTGTTTTCTTTTGTAAAATTGAATTTTAAGGGTGGTTTGTCCCCTTCAACTTTTTGGTTTGAGCACTTCTTGCTATGCAAAAACGGACTTTTATATTTCTATGCATAACATAGCTTAGCCCCGCTAAAGTAACGGCTTCATTTGCACCTATCATCAATTCTTGATCGTCTTTTTCAGGATGGCTTCTCCTTGTAAACCAAGTGGGTCGAAGCCCGCAACTAGACAGAGCTCTGGATCCAAGTTGGCCGCCTTTGTTGGCGGTGGACGAGAGTTTGCTGAGAGTGAGGTGCCTACGTATCGCGGCGTGATGAAGAGGGGAATCCTTCTCCAAGAACTCAGCGGCATCCGGGAGGGTGTTGACAAGCGGGGGTACCCAGTGAGAGACATTGCGAAGGATCTGACCCCCATGGTGCTTGCCCAGTGGAAGAAATCAAACGCCCAGTTTGCACCTCCAGTGGTTGTTATTGACCGGTCCGTGACCAGAAGGATAGATAATTTTTGGAAGAAGGTTAGTGAAGTGGTGAGAGACAGAGCAACTAAAGCAGTAAAGGAATTCGTGGAGAAGAATATGGACAGGCTGTTTGACATAACGGCCTGCCCTCACACGATCTTCCTCTGCAAGGACCAGGAATCCCACTGCTCCAACCACCAGCTGTGCCACGCGAGAGCACACATGCAGTGTGACTGCCCCCTGGCCAGCAAAGTCCCTACTTTAGACCTGGAGTGGCTGTACTACCAGAGGATCAAAGTTGGGGAGGAGAGTGCAATGATGATGACATGGGTAGACAAGAATGAGACGCATAGACAAGTGAAAGCAGCAAAGAGAAAGCAGTTGGAAGAGGAGGCTAAGCTGAAGAAGCAGAAGCAGAAACATGAAAAGGTCAGACGTCTTGAGCTGCAGGAGCAGATGTTCCTGGGCCAGGCTGAAGATCACCAGGATTCTGAGGATGGGACGGAGGAGTCGTTCACCCTGCCACTCAGAGGAAAGAGGCAGGAGCAGCAGGAGGCTGCCATACTGGTAGACCGACTGCTCAGGTCGAGGCTGGGGTCCCTGGCACCCCTTGTGATGCAGTTCTTGGACAGGCCAGCTGCAAGAAGAAACACAATGCCAGTCCGGAACCTGGCGCTGGCAAGCATCCGGTTCGACGTTCCGCCCACTGCTGCTGCTGCCTTGGCTTCTGGACTCCTCCAGGACCTTATCGCTGACGGCCACCTCTCTCCAGACATGTCGTACCTGGTCTGCGATCCTAACAAGCTGAGGAGGGCCAGGCAGGATGCCATGGCATCGGCCAGGGACCTTGACCAGGGGAAGCACCAGGGTACCAAAATAGTTGGATTGGGTTACGATGGGAGGAAGGACAAGACCAGGGCGATGGTGCCCGACAGCTATGGGAAACTGCACCCAAGGTTGATCAGGGAGGAGCATGTGTCAGTGACAGAGGAGCCATCTGGAAGGTACCTTTGGCACTTTGTACCAGAGGACCCGGTGCCACCTGAGAAGCCTGCGTTCAAGGTGGCTCAGGCTCTCTATGATCTGCTGGTGACATACGACTCCACCGACTCACTGATCGTACTGCAAGGTGACTCAACTAGGGCCAACACGGGGTGGAAGGGTGGTACTCACGCCCATTTGGAGAAGATGCTGGGACGCAAGCTCTTCTGGAGTATATGCGTGTTGCACACAAACGAGTTGCCCCTGCGCCACCTTATCATCAGCATCGACGGGCCTACCTCATCTGACACTGGCTTCACGGGACCTTGTGGACCAGAAAGCATGGACTGACTGGCAAATAACTGAACACCCTGGAAATCCTAGTCAAGTACTGCCTGCAGGTGTACTTCAAACTCTACTACGACATCAAGGTTCACCACAGACTAGAGGACGGCCCCAAGCACATCCTCACGCAGCTCAGAGTGATGAGGTCGCAGCCCAAGAAGGTCCAAACAGCTGTGCCCTTCTACGTGCGGACAGGAGCATGGTTCGCACACTCAGAATGTGTCTTCCTCTCGCTGATGGCGAGTCAGAGTGAGGACGACCGCAGGTTCGCCGTGACCCAGATTTTGAAGCTGAGGGCTGGCGAGGAGTATGGGGACACCAGTGTAAGACCTCGCATCACACCCAAGCTAAATTGTCAGTCACCAGCTTGCAGACACTGATCAGCTGGCAGCCTGGCCAGGTGCACGAGCCGGCATTCACCTGTTCACTGTCCGGGGATCAGATCCAAGAGATCCTGGTCAAGCCGTACTAGGTTCCGGAGTTCTCTATCCACACACAGAGCACCGAAAGAGTCGTGAAGCAGGTGACAGAGGCTGCGGCAGCAGTGGTGGGGCAGCAGGCCAGAGACGGGTTCATCCGGGCTCGGGCCCACCACCGGGAGACCATGTCTTGCTTCAGGTCTAAGAAGGACATGATGGACACGTTCTAGGCCAACGTAGAGGCTGTGACACTGTGATGTAGTGCCTGATGAACCAACTGATCAGAAAGAGCTTACCACGCTAGTCATTTGGAACTCATATTGGTGCATGATGCAATAAACAGGACCAACCGGACACTGCGTACTCATTTAAGCATTATTCGATAAGGGTGCAATATAAAAGTGCGATTTTGCATAGTAAGAATTGCTCATATGCAAAAATGGAACTACATAAAATCGTCTTAGAATTCCATTTTACATAGGAAATTGGCATGCCAAAGTTGAGAAAAAGAATTTTTGTTATACGGCGTACCCTACCAGTGAGTAGGGCAAGGGATGTCAAAAGAGAAAACTGGCGGCGGGAGGGAAATATTGGTGTGGTGAGGAGAACCGGGTGACGGAAGGGCAACAATGTGGTGGCAGCAGGGAAAACGTGCATGGTGGGCTTGTAAATGTGTTGGTTAGAGAAGGAATTATATAGCAGCGATTTCATTATTGATTAGTTATTTAGTTACTCAACAATATCACGTGTTTTGTTTAGTACTAGATGAGTGTCGATTTATTAGTATCAAAACAACACATGAGAAGAGAGGGAGAGAAGGAGAGAGAGGGGAGAGAGGGGAGGAGAGAGAGAGAGAGAGGAGAGAGAGAGAGAGAGAGAGAGAGAGAGTGAGTAGCAGATCAAGAATATGGATTAAAAGGGAGTTTATTCAAGTAACTGGACGGGAAACTGAAACATGTCCTGAAAAAGAAATATATACTTCTATGTTTTCATATATATTCACATTTAGAAAAAAATCTAACATTTTTAGCCAAGCATAAACATCACACACACACACACACACGACTAAACAAAAAAACATTACTTTTATAAACCACCACAATGATAATAATGACAATGATATAGGCATGCTTTTAACAAGTAGCCAAGAATACAAATGTC
This sequence comes from Chionoecetes opilio, assembly GCA_016584305.1. NCBI lineage: Eukaryota > Metazoa > Arthropoda > Malacostraca > Decapoda > Majidae > Chionoecetes > Chionoecetes opilio. The sequence goes on from JACEEZ010022095.1 coordinate 62,460, forward strand.
ATCACACTTACCATGACAGAAACGTGACAACCACTTCACAAACAAACACACATGACTACAACACATAACGTTGCTTGAACACATTTTTTTTATATATACCTCCGAGTCCTTGAAAGTTAAGTGTTGTAGTGATGTTCTTACCTTCCTACTCCTCCTCCTCCTCCATCTTCTCCTCCCTCTTCACCTCCCTCTCAAAAGAACATAAAACTCCTAAGGAAATGACACGGCTATATATATATATATACTACACGTCTTTGGTTAGGCCACACCTGGAATATGCCGTTCAATTCTGGTCGCCTTGTTTCGTAAAAGATTAAGCCAACTTAAAATCAGTTCAAAAAAGAGCAACCAAACGTATTCCAACTCTGCGAAATTCATCTTCATCATCATCGCTTCAACACATGACTCAGGAAGGGACTAACAATGAAATGGATAAACAAACGTAGCATATAAAACCGACTCTTTATTTTGATTTAAAAGAAAAAAAAGATGAAATGAAAATTATTATTAATCTGACATTCGCTAGATAGAAAATTGAAGGCACTTAGAAGCCAGCGATGAAGGCGTGTCGGGGATGGTGGCAGCAGCAGCAGCACAGCAGGGGTTTGGTGTGGTGGTGGTGGTGATGCATGTCGCTGCTGTCGTCCTCTATACGTACCAATACTTGAGTCTCAGCGTGAGTGACTTTCAGCCTGTCCTTCGCTCACTTGCTCCTCTGGTAGCCTGTGTCCGCAGCTTTTACCCGTTGATAAATGATGACCATGATGATGATGATGACCATGATGATGATGATGACCATGATGATGATGATGATGCCCATAACCCCATCTCCAGGATGGATCAGGGTCAGCGAGGGCCTCTGGATCAGCAAGGGCGTCGGGGTCAGGGAATGCCTCAGGGTTCGGGTCTGGGTAGGGTTCAGGCATGGCCTGCACCACCACCAACGCCGTCAGGGCCACGGCCGCCACCAGTAGGAGGGTCAGCTGAGGGAAGAAGTATCAACAGTGAAGTGGTGAACTCTGTGGTGTTATCTATCGTTCTTGATTATATATATATATATATATATATGTTATATATATAATATTATTACATGGAAGTCGTGTAAAATGGAAGCATGTTTAGAGTTATCTCCAGAGGTATGTAAGAGTACCAACAGACTGGTCGTCGTGACGCTTACAGCTGTAACAAATTTCCTGAACATGTCAAACCCTGTGCTCCATTCCCGGTTACCTGTCGTCTTCTCTCAACATCTATACATTCCCCATGGCCAGCGGACCTTCTTACTGACTAGCTAACTTATCATGACTGCCTGCATGCCTGTCACGCTAGTGCGGAAGGCTTCATATAGCCTTGCTCTGTATTATTCAAAACGTGCTCATTTTACACCTAACTACGTATAACTACCTTGATAAAGAATAAAAAGAGATAAAGAAGAGCAAGTATTCAACGTAACAAAACACAGGGATTTATATTTTCATGGTAATTGAAACGCTAACATGCGGGAAAGGTGTGCGTGATGTGAGGGAAGGGTAGTACTCACTGATCGCATGATGCCGAGTGTCAGAAGGTTCAGCTTTCATCAACGGGTCGCTGCGTCTGGTGTCCAGGGAGGCTTCACCTTCCTTTTATAGTCGTTCTATTCTGAACCTCCACGAGCGTACGCCAGCGACTTTTTTATTCAGTAAGTTATTTCTGCTGGTGCGTCTGTGTCCCGGGGATGCACGATGAGGCGAGCAGAGGGTTACCGTGTATCATTATCACATGTAAGTTTGTCTCTGTATGTATACGCACTCATTCAGGCGTGTATGAGGGTCTACTTTTTGAAACTATGGAACAATATGGCAACGGTGGGCGAAGATTACATAAGGATTTCCCCTCACAATAGCAAGGGGGGAGGGGTGGTTGGTGTGCGGTGGAAGTGAGTGTGTGGAAGACGGGAAGTTAGTCATTATGTTATTTGTGATATTATTATTTGTAAGGGAAGTGAAGTACATGCATGAAAAAGACCACAGGAGGACAAGGCGTGATTATCCTAACAATGATACAACCAACAAGTGCAGATAATCAACAACCTAAAACAAGTGACGAACTGGTTCAAGACGCGGCAACAAACAAAAGGCAAGAGGAGAGAGAGGAGATAAAAAAAACCTTGATTTCAACCCAAAGACATATTTTTTCAAAGTTGATCTTGCTCGTATGGCCGCATGCGTACTTGTTTTTTGGGGGACAAGTAAATGCAAGTTCACATTATCCAGCCTGTGCGGCGTTATAGTGTAAGGAGAAGAAACTTTCCTCCAACGAACGCCGCCTTTAATGATGATGGTAATGATCATTAATCAGTAATTTAATGAGATGGTAATTTACTTAAGGAAAAATCGTGCCAGTTCTCTCTTTTCCTCTAGCAAAGAAGGAGAGTAGAACGAAGAAGTTGGATCTTTTTAAGACTGCATGACAACAAAAATGTCTCGCCAAGAATAAAACGAGGCCTGGAGATCCTACTCATTCCTCCTCCTGCAATGCCTCAGCCTGTGGTGGGGAACCTCACGTGTGTGGAGGACTGCCTTTGGAGCTTCATCAAGATTTGATTCTTGATTTGAGGTAATTGGAACAGGCCCTGAATTAAATGTTGTTTAATTTCCCCCACACCCCTCAAACCTTCCCTCACACCCCTCATACTTTCCCTCACACCCCTCATACCTTCCCTCACACCACTCATATCTTCCCTGTCAATATAACAAGTGACGAACAGGTTCAAGATGCGGCAACAAACAAAAGGCAAGAGGAGAGAGAGATCAAAATATAATGTTGATACAAACCATAAGGCAACGAGGAGGAAGCCTCCTCAGTCGCTCAGAGCAGAACATAGACCACACACGGTGACCCCTACCACAGTTGGGGCATCGTCCAGGGCGGCTTTCACCAGACTTTAGAGCGCTGACGCACTTAGATGTGGGATGCCACAGAGCCACAGAGCTCCGAGCGCCTGCAGTGCTTCTGGACATGCCCGAAGGCCTGACATGAAGCACCGCAGAGGTTCTGGATTGAACCCCCTGACGAGAGTACACACCCCACGAACCCAGATCAAGGGAGTCCTGACAGGGAGAGACCCCTTGAACGTCACCTGGACCTGGTTCGTCGGCTCTTTGCGGCCGTGACCCAAGCTATAAGTACTGTTTCTGCCATCTTCCTGCCTGCGCCACCACGGCGAGGGTCAACCATCACAGCCCTGAAGTGAACCTCCAGGGCCTAACATCCGAGCCCTGGAGTCACTGTCTACAGGCGCAATAGGCACACATTAATAAATACAGATACGGAATTCCTTTCTTAACCTCCGCCTCCTGCTAAATATGCATTCTTATTGAGGACATGTACATACTGTATAGATGCATTTTCTTTTTTTTATTTCACGTTAAGATGTCAATCGACAAAGCAAACAAAGCTTTTGGAGCTCACTAAAAAATTGTAATTGACTTTGGAATTTTAGATTTCGGGGCGAATTGAAGATGCTCCGCCACCAGAAGTGAAGTGTCATCAAACAGAGGGCGGCATCCGGGGAAGGAGTGGCTGCGGTGGCGATGGTGGTATGTCCTGCATGCTTCCATCTTTGCTTTTGAGAATAAACCCAATCCTTCCGTGGTCTACCCTTCAGTGCAGGTTGGGTTATTCATGCCCGTGAGCCTGCTTTCAATTATCCAGAATTTGTAGACGCCCCACCCTTTCTGTCTGCACTTCTGCGGTAAACACCGCCGAACTCATGGCTCCTTTATCCCTTCCAGGGAACAGGATCGGCAAGGGCCTCAGGGTCAGGGAGTGCCGCGGGATCAGCGAGGGCCACAGGGTCCGGATACGGGAAAGGCTCGGGCGCGGCCTGCACCACCACCAGTGCCGTCAGGGCCACGGCTACCACCAGCAGGAGAGTCAGCTGAGGGGAGAGACATCATGAGTACGGGGGTCTGTGGGAGGGTGTGGGCGTGTAAGGGTGAGGCACTGGCGGGCCAGGCAAAGCAATTACTTACTGCTCGCATGATGCAGAGTGGAGAAGGTTTAGCTGCGGTGACAGGAGGAGCTGCGTCTGCCATGGTGTGCTGGGAAGCTCCGTCCTTATCTTATACTCTGCTTACTGCGCATGTTCCCCGACCACTCACGTCATGCAAGTACTTATTTTTGTGATCATCGTCAAAAGCCTCAAATTTTGCTAAGTTAAACTACAAAAACGCTGCCATGAATTCTGAAGTAAGATGTTATTTCACGATATTGTTGTTTGTTTTTTTCACAACAGAACACTACAGTTTTTATTCTATTTTATATCTACTTTGTTAACATTTTATTTTCATCCCAAGGGACACGCGACAGGCCGAACAATGTATAAACAACGAATATACACACACCAATTAATCAATCAACACTTTTTACCGCCACCCACTATACCTTTTATTATAATATATTCTTGCAGTAGGCCTGACTACGTAGGGTACGCCGTAGGTCCAATGAAAAGTGAAATATAGATTATTTCGAATTTGGCATGGTGTTTTCTTTTGTAAAATTGAATTTTAAGGGTGGTTTGTCCCCTTCAACTTTTTGGTTTGAGCACTTCTTGCTTGCAAAACGGACTTTTATATATATATGCAAAAATAGCTTAGCCCCGCTAAAGTAACGGCTTCATTTGCACCTATCATCAATTCTTGATCGTCTTTTTCAGGATGGCTTCTCCTTGTAAACCAAGTGGGTCGAAGCCCGCAACTAGACAGAGCTCTGGATCCAAGTTGGCCGCCTTTGTTGGCGGTGGACGAGAGTTTGCTGAGAGTGAGGTGCCTACGTATCGCGGCGTGATGAAGAGGGGAATCCTTCTCCAAGAACTCGGCGGCATCCGGGAGGGTGTTGACAAGCGGGGGTACCCAGTGAGAGACATTGCGAAGGATCTGACCCCCATGGTGCTTGCCCAGTGGAAGAAATCAAACGCCCAGTTTGCACCTCCAGTGGTTGTTATTGACCGGTCCGTGACCAGAAGGATAGATAATTTTTGGAAGAAGGTTAGTGAAGTGGTGAGAGACAGAGCAACTAAAGCAGTAAAGGAATTCGTGGAGAAGAATATGGACAGGCTGTTTGACATAACGGCCTGCCCTCACACGATCTTCCTCTGCAAGGACCAGGAATCCCACTGCTCCAACCACCAGCTGTGCCACGCGAGAGCACACATGCAGTGTGACTGCCCCCTGGCCAGCAAAGTCCCTACTTTAGACCTGGAGTGGCTGTACTACCAGAGGATCAAAGTTGGGGAGGAGAGTGCAATGATGATGACAGGGGTAGACAAGAATGAGACGCATAGACAAGTGAAAGCAGCAAAGAGAAAGCAGTTGGAAGAGGAGGCTAAGCTGAAGAAGCAGAAGCAGAAACATGAAAAGGTCAGACGTCTTGAGCTGCAGGAGCAGATGTTCCTGGCCAGGCTGAAGATTCACCAGGATTCTGAGGATGGGACGGAGGAGTCGTTCACCCTGCCACTCAGAGGAAAGAGGCAGGAGCAGCAGGAGGCTGCCATACTGGTAGACCGACTGCTCAGGTCGAGGCTGGGGTCCCTGGCACCCCTTGTGATGCAGTTCTTGGACAGGCCAGCTGCAAGAAGAAACACAATGCCAGTCCGGAACCTGGCGCTGGCAAGCATCCGGTTCGACGTTCCGCCCACTGCTGCTGCTGCCTTGGCTTCTGGACCTCCAGGACCTTATCGCTGACGGCCACCTCTCTCCAGACATGTCGTACCTGGTCTGCGATCCTAACAAGCTGAGGAGGGCCGGCAGGATGCCATGGGATCGGCCAGGGACCTTGACCAGGGAAGCACCAGGGTACCAAAATA
>JACEEZ010022097.1:0-30334 GCA_016584305.1 Chionoecetes opilio
TTTTTTACCTGGTTTTTAACCCTGGGACCATTTTGGTTGTCGGAAAGTAAAGCAATAAAATGAAGTTTTTAAAAACAGTTGTATGCATTATTACCTTTTTATCATTTGTGGGTGGAATTTTCTTGGGTGGAAATTTACATGGGTGAAATTTTCTTGGGTTGAATTTTCTGGGTGGAATTTTCGTTGGGGGAATTTTCTTGGGGGGAATTTTCTGCACACCTATTAAACTAGGAAACTATATGCATGAAAAAGCAGTTACTTATAACTCTTTACCTTCTGCATGATGTACGTGACGTACGATCACACATCTCTTTGAACTACATTCTGCTCCATGTATTGCCTATGTACAACTAACTAACCATTTAACATTACTTACTAACAAATTCAAACTCGCAGAGAAGTTACGAATGTCTACTTGTCTTATAGGCGATCAGCCTGGGGGTTGGTCGGTATCAAATTAGGGCGAGAATGCTAATAGTGTTTTTGGGAAGGTATAAATGCCTAGAGTTAGAAAAACAGTGATAGCATTGTGGCAGTGGCAGCTTAGGGAGTTATCCCCCTTTTCCAAACTGTATATTATAAAATTTATATAAATAAAACATACATATAATTTTTAAAAAATTTTTTTTCAGGTGTCGTATTTCATCGGCGAGAGACGGACCGGACGATCGACTGCGACGTGGAGACCCTCGAGGAGACCCCCAAACTGCCGGAAGACCAGCCGGCCCGCAGGTCGTGCGTTCAGAGAAAGTCGGGTTTTGGAGTGGAGAGGTAGAGTAGCAGCCGACTACCTCTCGAAGCTATTGTTGAAGTGGTGATGTAGAGAAGAATCCGGGACCAGAATCCGGTGTTGTGGTAGCTGGGGAAAACTTCAACGTAGGAGGCCTGGAATGTCCTTTTAACATGGAAACGCCACAGGCACCCGCCAAGAAACTGTTGGCAACATACACCAGGCAGTATCCGACGGAGATGAACATTTTGTCAGCCCCTCAAAGCCATGCCTCCTGGTTAACCTTACTTGAAGCCCCCAAAAGTCAGGAACCATGTCCCCATTCTAGACTTTTTTCAAAAAACGCTTCAGGACAAAAGAAGTTCCAAATTTATATTCTATCATCGAAAATGTAGAAGCATGTTCACCATGAAAAGAGACTTGAAAACTCTGAAAAGTAAAGCAGGTGAATGTAGTAGGATCTATCTGGTAGTAGTGACTGTCCTCCAAAAAAGTCTTCCAGAACATCAACACATGAATCAAGAGTTTATGCTCGATCTGCGTATTCTGTAGCAAGGTCAAGTTCAAAAAGCACTCCAATACACGTGAAAAAACTTACGCTAGAACTTTTTTTTTAAACAACTGAGAGTAGATCAAACACTAAGAGGGTGCCGTCAGAAATGCAGACGGCAGGATGATAGCACTAACCAGTAGAGACCATTGTTGCCGCAGAGGACACTACCACGCTTCAGCTATAGGAATTACACTAGGAACAAAGAGGACAGCAATGAGAATGAAGAAGAGAAAGTAACAAAATGAATTTATACTGTATCACAAGGTTGAAGGAGAAGCTTACCAAGAACTTTTCGAATACATCAGAGAAGATATTATCCCCAACAAGAGGATTATACCAGTCACCTCTCTTGACCACAAATTGGAATCATTAATGTTGTCTGGTGGAGTTAATCTTCTGAAGGATTCAACAAAGAAGAATATGCAACGAAGACTGAAATCCGAGCTTGGAGGTGCAGTAGAAATATTTTCCCACGACAAGGGAAAGTTGTTGATGGTTCCATGCTGTGTCTCATTAAAGGATGTTGTTTGGAAAATCAAAATCTACATAGGGAGCTCAAGCTTGGAAGGCAAAGTCTACAGATATCAACAAGATCATAGATCAGACTTAGTCACATATCCGAACGGGCCCTCAAGAAGGACATGATTTTCCCCCCCGTGGCCATATCATCCGTTGATGTAGCTACTCATATCGCCATACCAAATGAGTTACAGCGATTTCTGGTCGGGCTCCTCACTGGAGATACAACTAGTACTACGAATAAATCCCAAAGGACTGCAAATTAGGACTGCGGAATTATTGGGTGTATTTTGGCGGCCATTTTGGAAAAAGGGAGATAACTCATATAAAGCTGCCACCCCCAAAAATGCTATCACAGTTTTCTAACTCTAGGCATTTATACCTTCTCAAAAAACACTCTTTAGCATTCTCGGGCCCTAATTTTATACCGGTGAGCAAAATTTCGGACCGGGGCTGACCGACTATTAATACAGACCTTAGAAAAAAATTGATTGATCAAAGATAACCTTATCTCTCATAACATTGTTCGCCAATGGGCGAATAAAAATTCATTCAATTCTCTGCCAGTCAGTTTTTACACTCGCTGATGTCAATTTATTTTTTACAATAACTTTGCATTATTTTCATTATGAATGATGTTTGGCAAACTTAGATTTGCCCACACAAAATGCAACCACATTATTGTGTATCCAGCGATGTCTCTACCTATGTTATCTATCCATTTTGATTATTACTTATTTACATATTACTAGGTTACTTACACCACAGTTACCCACACTGATACACCCACACAGATTGTATCAGGCGAAGTCTTGTCTATTTTTCCTTATATTTCTACAGTCCATTACATTCTTTTACTGACAGTACTTTTACTAGTAGGTACATAAATTGTTATATTGATTACACTGAGTTATATTGTTATATTGATACACACAGCAGCAGCTCTACAGTCAGACAAGCCTTCGTCATTACTTGACACATTTAGGGTTTTTAACGATTACTTGACGATTTACGATTCAATTTCATAACTTGAAATGTTATGTTCTCAATTTTTCCCTGCAATTTTCACAGCTACTTCCACTGAAAAATTTTGACTTGCAGAAAAACCGTCTACGGTACACTTTCATTTTTAAAACCCTTTAACACTTAAAAATTATTATCTTTGTTTTTTTGCACATTTTTGGATTTACCCACGCTAGTCTGACAAAATATATATAATTTTTTTTGGCCTTCATTTTTTGTTTGTTAAACATCTTTAAATCCTTTTTTTTCCAAATTTTTTTCTGTGTATTTACTCAGATTTACTCCCTTTAGGGGTGGGAAATTTAAAGTTTTGGGGAAGTTTAGATTTATTTTTTTAAAATTATTTAGCCTTTGGGTTTGGGTTTTAACCATGTTTTTCCCCTACTAATTTTTATTGCCAAATTTTTGAGGACAAATTATATAGGGGCCCCGGGGCAATTTCAGTCGTTATCACTCCAAACCCTATAAATAACTTGCAAAATTTATTTTTTATTAAATTTTAAAAACTTTTTAAATCAAAACAATTTTAAAAATTTACTACAACTACCATACATGATATTTCCCTGCACTTAACATAAAAATAAACCATTTTAATTTTTAGAAAAAATCATGTCATATAATCATGTACATATAATGAAATTTGAAGTATATGTATCTTTTACAAGTTACCTGAAACAAAGGATTGCTAAACCCAAAAGACTCTCTAAAACTGGACTTGCTACTCTTTCCCCGCCCCAAACCCCCCATGCCCGTGGAGGCCATTTTTTGCGACCCCTGCCTTTTTTAGAACACCCCCTATTTCCCTTCCAAAGGGTTTTAAACCCAATAAAAATGATTCCCGTTTTTTCAAACTTTTTGTTCTATAATATTATAAATAAAAAACATAAAAAACTAAAGAAATCCCCTTATGAGAGAGTGAAAAAATGGCATGACCTCTAATACTTAACTCTTCCCCCTTTTAAATATTTTGGGGAGAAAAATTTTAGATGCTAGCGATAGAAAAAAGCGGATTTTCATTGTTTTCCCATTGATATTTTCTTTTTTTGTAATAAATTACCCCATCCCAAAATTAGCGTTAACTAAAAAAAAAACCCACCCATCAATCGTATGGGGCAAGTAAAAAAGTGTTCCATAATACAGTAACAGGGCTATCAATAATGATACCGTTATCTTCGTAAATGTTTGTTCTATAATTTTTATAAAATTTAAAAAACTGTAAAAAAACCACAAAAGAAATTCCTTATGAACGAAAAATATGGCATGAACTTATTTCATTTAAAACCCTCATCGCAATTTGATATTTTGCGTGAAGACTTTTTTACTTTAAACAAAATAAATATGGGGAAAATTTAAATTACTTTCCATTGTTTATTTTTCTTTCTAAAAATGAATTAAAACCAGGGCAAAAATTTAAAGCTTTAAACTAAAAAAAATAACATCATCCATGGGGAAATTTTCCCCCGATAGTTTATTTTTAATTTTTTTGTTAACGCTAATTTTGCATATTTTTATGATTCTTTTATCAAAACAAAATATAAAATTTGGAAAGCAAATAAAAATCCACTTCTTTCTATCGCACATCAAAAAATGTTTTCTCGAAAAATTTTTAAAATTTCGACAAAATTCAGTGAAATTAATTTTCTTCTATTTTTTAAAACTCTCTCAAAAATGGAAATTTCTTTATTGCTTTTACTTTTTTTTAATTTTTGAAAATATTATAAAACCAAACATTTACGAAGATAAGGGTAATCATAAACGGGTAAACCATGGGAAGGGAAAGGGGAGGGGATGTTCGAAAGGGCGGGAATCGCAAAAACGGCCTCCACGGGAAAAATACCCCAAAAAATTGAGTAGAAAGTCAGTATAGAGTAGTCTTTTGGCCTAAACCCTTTTTGGGTTAGACCCAGGAAGGGGATCACAAAAAAAAAAAACCTAATTTCCTTTTGGTTTATGGCTTCATAAAAAAAGCCCTCTCGTGCGAAAGAGGAAACGGGGGGAAAACGAGTGGGACGGAACAGGAAAAAGGGAAAGGGGAGAAGCCCTCGGCCCACACTTACATCAGGACGCACCTCTCACCGCTCCATCCGAGACTCCCTGGCGTGTTCAAGACTTTCCCATTGTACTGGTTGTAATCTCAACGCTTTTTTATTGGCCTCAAATAAATATGTCCAAAACCTTTAAATCAATTTAACCCCACCCCCAGAAAATCTCTACAATTATAGACTTAAAATATTGGATAATTTTGGTCCCCCTTGGGTTGGACCAAGGATTCTTCCTCGCGCCCCGCTTTGGGGAGCTGTTTTCTGTGTTGATATGGTCCAGATTAAAATTTTTGCTCCAGAGGTCTCTCAAAAAATAATTCAAGACCCCTCTTGAATACAACTGGCGTCCTCAGATTTTTACAACTCTCCCCCTTATGGACTTTAAATTTCCCTCGAAATGAAAATACCGTGTAGTTTTAGGACATAAAACAAATGAAGGAAGGGGTGTTGGTGGGGGCGGGGAGAAGCACCTTTAAAATCCCCGGGGGTAAACATTAGTGAACTGAAATATCGGTACGCTATTAACTTTTGGCTTGGGGTTTCCTATTCGTTTTTTTAATTTTTTTAAAATTGTGCTTTTTTAGGGAAGTTTAATGCTTAAAAAATTTGAATAATGATTTTAGGTGTCTAGTTAAGCAAATTTTGGGAAAACGGGCGTGAACCCCCAAAAGAAAACGAAATTAGACCCCAAATGTTTTTTCTGTGTTTTTTCCCAGGCTCTCAGTCGAAAATAAAATTTATAAAAAGTGACTTTTTGGGGTGTGACGGTTTTTAAAAAAGGTAATAAAGTGAGTTGGTTCGAAAGGGAAAACAAAAAATTGTGAACAGATAACGGAAACTTTTTCCCCCCCCCCGTAGGCGGTGTTCCATTTTTTGGTTATTTGGTACTTTCACCAAAATTTGGAGAAAAGGGGTTTGGGAAAGGGTACTTTTTTTCCTATGTTTTTTGGGATGCTTTAAGAAGGATGGCCCCGCACTAAAGTCTTTTTGGAAATGAAATCATATTGCAGTTATGCCCCCCCTTTATCCTGTTTTGGGGGTTTAAGGCTTCTCGATAAACGTCCAGGTTGGGTTTTGTGAACTAGGGGGCCCCCCCCCCCGGGTTTGTCGGTTTAAAATAACAATGTCCATGTTTGTTTAAAACTCCCATTTTAAAACCCGTTGAGTTTTTTGGGGGGGGGAATAGGTAAGTAAATTCCCGTAACTTTATGGGTAATATTTTTTTTATATTTTCCCGGGGCTTATGTTTTCCGTAGAGTTTTTTACCGGATCCCTTACTTTTCCCAATAATATACTATCAGAAAAACTTTGCCTTTTTTTCCCCCCCCCAAAACGCGCTTTCCCCCGACGGCCCCCGGTTTGTTATGAAGGGGGGATAACTGAAAAATAAGGCTTTCCGACTTTTTTTAATGTGATCTTCGGCCCTTTAACCCCATCAAAATACATGGGAAAAGGAGAAATTTTTGACCTTTTTTTTACTCAATTACTGGTTGAAATTCCCATAAAAACCCAATTTTTCCACGTCCGCTAATGCCCCTTTTTCGCGACTTTCCAATTATTAAATTTTATATTACGGGACCCAATTTTTTACAGGGAATCATCTTTTATCCGTGGGGGGGCCTTTAGAGTTAAATCCCATCGATGGCTTAAATGTTTACGGTTGGGTTTGGTGACAAATGTCAGGTTAGGTTATAATGAAGGGAATAGTTTCCCTTTTTTTTTAGGGAGCCCATAACACTTGAATACTTCTGCCAATCGGGGAAGATGGGGGGCAGGATCGAAAGAAAAATCAGCTTTTTTTCCGAAACCCCGGCAATGGAGCTCCCGATCCCATAAAAGGATTGGGCCCTGTGCCCAAACCATCTGAAGATCCCACTGGCCAAAACTAATCGGAAAAAGTATTTTTTTCTTGGGCCCTTGTCCCACTTTTTCAGTGTAAAAAAAATAATTTTAAAATTTAAATTTTATCATCCTTTTATGACCCCCACTGCGACAAAATTTCCCCCCCCAACTTAAATTCATTTTATTTTTGTGTGCACCCTTTTCCCTAAGATGAGTCCCTTCTTCCTCGGGGAATTTGGGGTTTTTAAACCGTTTAAAGTGAAAAATCTTTTTATCTGGGCGGACCCTCAAAACCCCTATAAATGTAAGAAATTTTTTTTAAACTGCCCCATGTGGCCCAAAATGTCTCATCATAAACCCCCTTTGGTTATTATAATGGACGAAACGGGCGGGTCGCTACCCCCGTCGGGCACGACCTTGGGGTCCTTACAGCTTATTTTTTCCCTCTATTATTTTCGGTCGTATTTGTGCATTTAGTTTTCATTTCCCGGGAAAACCCAAAAATATAACTTATTTTTATAAATATTGCTGAGTTAGGTTACGTTTATTTTTTGGTTGGGTTTTTAGATTTGGTTTAGGGTTAAGGTTTGGTATGATTTTTTTTAGGCTTAGGGCAGTTTTAGGTTTTTTTTTGAGCTTTTGGGTTTAAAAAAAAAAAAATTGAGGGCGGGGTTGCCCGGGGGGTTTTGGCCCCCGCCAACTTTTTTGCGGAATATTTCCTTACAAAAACCCCCATCAGAAAAAACACTTTTTTGGGGAAAAATTACCCCTAAACCCACCCCTCTCAAAATTGGTAGATTTGGAAATTTTTTGGTTTCCCCCCCCCCCCCCCCCTTGTAAAAACAGGTATTTTCCCCCTTCGGCTGGGGGGGAGTGCGTATGGGGAATGTATAAATTATAATGGAAAGGGAAATATTAAGGTAATTTAAGAAAAGGATAATTACGGGGGAATATAAATTAATATTCCCAGTGGTTATTAAGCTTTGCCCCTTTATTTGGAGCAAACCGGGTCTTTTGGCCCCCGTCTTTTAAATTTGCCACCAAATTTGGTGGGCCCCTCCCTTTAAAGGGTTTGACACTGCAATTTGTTTGGCCCCCTAGCCGCTGCCCAGGGAGAATCAGAAACACGCCAGACCCCCCTTAAAACATCTCTTACAAATTATCCGTGCTTGTCTAAAAGTACAGTAACATTCCACCCCCTCGGGGGACAACATTTTTTTCTCTGTTTAAACATGAAGAATTTTGTACATAGTTAATTGCATATAAGGGGAAACCCAATAGGACCGTTTTTAGAAACACAGGTAACAATCCGCCGCCTTTAAAGTCACTTGGTGTGAAAACCACCTTGACCCAAACCCCAAGAAAACGCCTCCACCTCCCTCTTGTCATTCCCCGGAAAACCTCGATCCCGGCGCCCCACATAAAAATCAAAAAAACCCATGCATTTTTGGTGATAACCTACGGGCCCTTTTTCAACACCCCTATCCCCCGAAAATATCCTATTTATTGATTAGCGGGGGTAATTTTTTGGGGAGATAACAGGGGTTTTGATTGTTTGGGTTTAAAAACCCCCTCAGTTTAAAAAAGGTATGAATATAATTCCCACACTACTTTTGGAAAGGGAAAAAACAGTAGTGTCTCAGAAAAGGGCCCGCCCCATTTCCTCACCCTTTTTTACCCCCGTGGTCGGGCCAGGGGAGTGTCTCTACCAAATACAACCACAATCGGAAATATTTTTGGGTTTATGTGTTTTGGATGTTTTTTGGGTTTAAAAAGTTAATACCAAAAACCCAAACCAAAAACTTTTTGAAATATCCCCCTGAACCTTTTTTTTGGGGTATTGAGACAAAAATACATCCTAGAAATCCCGTCTTTCGATTTTTTTTAATATTTTGGGAGGTTCCCAGGGCTTTTTTCGGAAATTTTTGGGTTTTAAAAGGGGCCGCTCCATGGGGGAGTCCTTATCACTGGATGAGGGAAAAAGTGTTTTTTTACAATGGCCCCGGACAAAGGCTTCCGCGGGGTTACTCCAACTAAAGTTCAATTTTTTAGATCGTCCCAAATCGTACTCCGCAAACACATCCTCAAACCAAATGGACCATAATTATTTATTCAAAAAACCAAAGAAAAAATTTGGATGAAATACCTCTCGAGTCCCCCTATTAACACACCCTTGGCTACACATTTACGGGCCCCCATACAATCCTGGTTTCTCAGGGGTGGGGGAGTATTTAATACAATTGTATTTAAATCATTTGTGTATTTTTAAAAATGTATTTATAAAAAACATTGGTTTTTTCATGTATTTTAATACAGTATTTTTCATTTTTTTAAAGAGTATTTTAAATACTTGGATTTAAATACTTTAATAAAAAAAAGTAAAAACTTTTTTATCATTAATTTGGCCATAAACCGCCCACCCTGGCAACCCTGCCCGTTTTCAGTAACCCCGGGTTTTCCCCTGGCAGGAAATTTCCCGATTTCAAGGAAATTTTTGGCCTGAGAAGGAATTTGTAAGGAAAACCCCAAAAACTAAGGAAAACATTTTCGAAACCTTTCCAAAAACAAGGATAAAATTGCGGGATGGTGTTTCCCATTAAAAACCCGGTTTTTTTTATGAATGTTGGTAGAAAAAAAACCCCGGTAATAATACACCCTACGCATGTGTCGCTGAAAGATCAGAAAGTGAAAAAAATTTTGGGGGTGAGGGTGACCCAGACCTCCGACCTGGAAACCAAAGTATTGGGGTAAAATAGAGCTAAATAAAAGTGTTAGGAAATTTTTACCAGAATGTTTAAAAATAAAGTTTCGGAAATTATTCTAAAACTTTTCTGGCTCTAGTCGACCTCAACCATAAATAAAGCAGTTTAGTTTTGGTTTCCCCTATTAACCGGGTGGGTTTTGCCTTGTTTGAATCATTGGGAGAGAAGGAAAATTACCAAAAATTTTTCAAAGGGGGGCGTACTTTAGTTTTTGAGAAGAGATTGAAAATATTTTAAATTAAAACTCACCGGAGACGCCCAAGGGAATGGGGGATCGATAGAAAGTTTTTTAAATGGTAAAAGGGGTTTAAAAAGGAAAAAATTTGGAAAAATTCTTACGGGTGTTAACCAGGGGAAACAAGAAATAACGGGTTCCAAACTGGAAAAAAGGGGAGAAATTTTTAAAAAGGGAAAAAGGGAAAAAATGGTTCACAAATGGTGGGGAAAGCCCGGAATGGCCTTTTTAGACAGGTAAATTGGGGCGGGGTCATTAGGGGGCCCTTTAAAGGGGGGCTAGGGTTTGGTTTTATGAATGGGGGGTGAAAGGGGAAGTGGTAGTTTAGGTAAAAGGAACTACCCCGTGTTTGGCCCTCCGGCCTCTTGTACTTCCGTTTTTTTCTGTGTCCTTATGTTCATTTTAAAAACCCAAGGAAAATTTTTTTTTTTTTTCGGACATGGCAAAATTTTTTTTTATTTGAAAAGTTTTTTCAAATGTTATAAAATAAAGTTTTTATTTTTGTATTTAGTATTTAAAAACTTCGTAAAAAAGTATTTATTTTTTAAATATTTCTCCCCTGTATTTAGAGTGTTGTAGTCCCAACACCAGACCCTCCGGGCCAAAGGGTATACCCTTCCAGACCAAGACCAAAACAGGTCCGACCTTCCAAACCAAAACCACCCCCCGAGACCAAAACCCAAAACCCTCCGGACCAAAAACTAGAAACCCCCCCGAAAAGACCAAAAAAAACAGGCATATACAAAAATTTTTTATAAAAAATGACTATTATCCCGAATGTTTTTTGGGCTGTACTGCGTAAATACTAAATTGTATTGTCCTGTCCTGTTTTTTAAAGAATGGGGTTTTTTTTTTTTTTTCTCATACATGTACCTTTTTAATATAAGGCCTAATTAAATTTTCCATATATTTTTAGGTGGGTTTTTTGTTTTTTTCCAAAAACCTTTTGGTCCCCTTGGGAAAGCAAATTTTTATAACCCGGGGTAAGGCCGTCATGATTATTCTTCCAGTGTGCGAAAGAAACTAAGCGAGACTAGTTTCCCTACACCTCACTGTCCGACGTCCTATGTCCTGCCCCAGGGGTTGCCAGGTCCTGCCAAATTTTTTTATTTTTTGCCAGATATTCTCAAAAAATTTTGGGATTTCCCCCGAAATATTCGTCAAATTTAATTTCTTTTTTTTTATATGAAAAAAATTTTTTTAAAGCCAAAAAAAATAAAGTATATGCCAAAAAAATTTTTTTGTGGTTTGTGCACTTTTGGGAACCCCGCTGCCAATTTGCTCGATGTAACGACTAAAAGAGTTGGTTTAAAAACGGGTAAAGGGGAAAGTATAAGGGAGGAAATATATTTTCAAAATTCAATTATGTGAAAAACTGAACTCCCAGGTCAAATATTTCTGCTTTCATTGCTTCGTTGGCATGAAGAAAAAAACCCAAAAATAGGAAAATTTGCAATGTTTTGGTTACTTTTTTTCCAAAATGAGCCCAAACCCGTGGTGTACTTTTACAAGGGTCGGGGATTGCATAGGGGGCCCACCTATATGAAGTTCAAAGGGGGTGAAAAAGGGTTTCAACATGCTTGCGTTCAAACGGAGATTAAACACTGCGTGGAAAAGGCCCCTTTTGCATGTTCTCTCGCTCGCACCACTCTATCAGCGCTCGCGAGCTCGGCCCCCATGCGTCATCACCGTAGAGCAGTCAGGGGTATCTATAGCAGTAAGTCAAAAAGCCCTTTTGGCGCGCCGTGAAATCGAAAAAGCCCTGATTTTTTCCCCCGTGATGATCAAAATTCCGACCTTCCCCACGCCGCAAAACACTTTTTTTTAATTTCCCGGTTTTCGACCCGGCTCGAGCCAAACTCCGGACCCAAAACTTCGAACCAAAAACCAAAATCCCAAAACCACATCAAAAGAACCAAAACCAAAATCAAAATGGGCTCGAGACCAAGACCAATCCCCCGGACCTACAAAACTGGTATTTAGTTTTAGTATTTAAAAAACATTCATTTTTTAGGGCCCATCTGCCCGTGCTAAAACAACACGTCCCCCATACACATTATTGACCCCTTTTACTCTATGGTAATACCGTGATACTTTGGGTATTTTTTCCCGCAGCCAGGGGGGGGGAACCTTGGAATTTTTGGGGCAAAAATTGTTCTCTGCGGGTTTTTAAACAAATGAGTGTGCCATTAATAAGAAACCGTCAGGTGCAATTTTGGCACCCCTTTTCATTTTAGAAAATTTAAGATGGCGGGTAATATAATAATACACCCAAACCGTAAGGGGTTTTATATTGATAAATTCCCTTTTATTTTACTTACAACAGTCATTTTGGTGTCCATCATAGGGTTTTTTTGGTCAAGGAAACCCAAAAATACCAATGAATTACAAAAGACCCTTTTTTTTTTAAAACGGTCCCGAAAAAAAGACGGGGCCCCCCCCCCCGTTAAACTATTTAACATTACAAAAAAAAAAGATTAAAACCCTCCAAATTTGACCCGGGGGGAAAATTTAAAAAACAATATTTTGAATACCCCTCTAAAATGGCCCCAAAAAAGGGTAAACGTATACATTTTAAAAATATTTACAAAAATTAAAACAGCTTTATAAACCCAAATTTTTTAAACCGGGGGGGGGTTAAAAACCCCCCAACTAAACTATTCCCCCTAGAACTAACAAAATACACAAAATTTCCCTTAAAAGACGAGATCTTTGCAGTACGCCCCAAAGAGGAAACCCCTCATATAAACAAACACATCATTCCCTCACTGTTTATCCACATCATTTCTTTTATCTTCATCCGAGTCTTGGCATCCTCTATTTCCCTTGTTTTTAGCAATGTCCAGCGAAATTCCCACATGTTCTTACTTCTGCCCCCCAGCGACAAAAAGGCAGAAAAGGAAAATCTGAAACCCCCCCACATCCACACCTCTCATTTTAGCATGGGGTTTTTCTTGGGGCAGCCACCCTTGGGTCCCCTTCATAAAAGCTGCTGGAGAATTTCCGGGTTTTTGGGGGGAGGGTTACTGGCATTAATACCCCGAATCGTCATCAGATCCCAGCCCTTCTCCAGAGGGCCCCTATCGGTTGACTCCCCCATTCAGTGCCGAACCCCCAAAAGCAAAGCTTTTAAATGTGCCCCCTTTTTACGTTCTCGACAAACCCCCCTTCCTTGTTAAAAGGAAAATCCTTTAGTTTTTTGAAATCGCAAACACTTTTTTTCCCATGGGTGGGGATCCAATGTCGGGATCGGATATCTGAATGCCCGTCCCTTTGGTCCAACTTTCTCTCCCTAGCTGCTGCAATAAACTGGGTTGCTTCCGAAATTTTTTTTTCTCGTGTTGGGCTACAGGGGGTCCCCATGCTGTCCAGTTTTTCCCGCCTTTAAGACTTTACTGCTTTGATTTTTCCAATTCCCCAAAACACCAAATTTTTCCCATCCTTCCAAAGCAAAGTGCTGCCAGCAGCTGTGGGAAAAGCCTGGTGTTTTTTTTACGGTTTTCTCCAAAGTTTTACTGAAAAATCCTTTCAGGAGAAATTTTTGGGTTTCCTGACAAGGGTGCAGAGAGTTTAAAAATAGTGGGGGGGTAAATTTTTAAAACAAACAAAAACGCTGTGTCACTGAGGGTTACTTTTTAAAAGTTTTTTCTGGTGTTTTGAAACAAAATGGACCAACCCGGGGGGTGGAATGATGGGCGTCTTTCTTCCTCATGGTTAGTTTGCAAAAAACCGGGTCTCTCCAAACCCCTACACCTTTCCAAATTTTAACCCGGGGGTATCACTTTTTTCCCCGTGACAAAAAAGTCTGTTTTGGGAACCCAGCCCTTTCGTTCTTCTAAATTTTTTCATTTATCATCTCAAAGAACTGGGTCCCCTTTTTGTGTTCCCCATTTTAGAACACCCTTCCCCGGGATTGGGAAATTTGGGGTTGTCCCCGGGGGGGGGAAAGACATGTTCCCCTTTCAATGCCCGCACTCCACAGATCGTGCAGCCCTTGGTTTCTGCTCTTGTGCTTTTCTTTCGATAATTTTTTTAAACACTGCAAAAACGTTGCTCGAAGCGGTCCTCTTTTAAGCACATAAACTACAAAGGCATTCACATAATCATTGGGGGGGGGGGTCCCTTTGTTGCCCAGTGAACTATCCACATTGCTGCACCCTTTGCAAATTTCAAATTAAAATTCTACTAGATTGTTAGGTTTTAAAAATAAATTTAAATTAAAAAAACACCCCTACATCCCGTAAACAGCATGTCAAATTCCAAATATTTAGCTGTTTTGACCCCTAAGCCCCCCAAAAAACCCCTAAGCTGTAGGGGAAAGGGTTTTCAAACCAAAACCCTTCTATATTTTTTTGTCGAGGAAAAAACATAACAAACAATAAATTTTAGATAAAAATAAATTTAAACAGACTAAAAAATTTTTTAAATAATAAAAATAAGTAAAGTAGACTAAATAATATTCCAAAAATTTTTTAGTTCTCATTTCATCCAAAAAAAACCCCCAAAAAGAAATTACTTAAAATAACAAAAAGACCCCAAAAACCCCCGTGTAAACCTAAAATTACCTTTGCATTGGGACAGTATATCACTAAATAAACAACACTAATTGATAGAAACACAGACGACAACAAATTTGTACTAAAACAAAATTTTCCCCTGGTTTTTTTTTTGGGTTTCCCTGTCCCATTTATGACGCGGCAGTATGTAAATTTACAGTAAAAAGGGAAAAAACCAAAAATCCCCTCGTTTTAATTTTTAATTTTTACGCCAAAATTTTTGACCTTTGACCTCCCATGGGAAAAAAAAAAAACCCTTTTGTTTTAAAGAAAATTTATAATCATTATTTTGGAGGAAAGCTAAACAAAACGAACATTTTGGTGGGAAAAAATTGTCCCAAAAATCTTGTAAAATGTTGTATATGCCCCCTTTTTTTTAAATTTCCCCCACCTCAAATTTTCAGTCCCAAAAAATGATTCCCCCTTTCCATTTCGTCGTCCTTTTTTCAAAAAAGCTCAAGGTGCAAAGGTTGCACCGACAGATTCCAAAACTAATGTTTCAGGCATCAAAATCTGCAAAAAAGAAATTTTGCACCACAAAATTTAAAGGGTTTGGGCCCCAAAATGGGGTTTTGGGGCCCCCGGGCCCATACCAAATTTTTTCTCGTGTGGGGTCATCGCAGTGCTTTCGGGTCCAAGGGCAACCCCAAAATTTAACCCTTTGTCAGCGCTACCTTCGTACACTTCAATTTTCATCACGCTACTTTGTACAAATTCAAACCCTTTGTCGCGGGGGTACCTTCGTAACTTCAATCTTCGTCAGCGCTATCTTCGTACACTTCAATCTTCGTCAGCGCTACCTTCGTACACTTCAACCTTCGTCAGCGCTATCTTCGTACACTTCAAATCTTCGTCAGCGCTACCTTCGTACACTTCAACCTTCGTCAGCGCCTTCGCCTACGCAAACTACGGCCTCCAGCGCTGCCTTCGCAAACTACGTCCTCCAGCTCCGTCTTCGCAAATCTCCGGCCTCCAGCGCCGCCTTCGCAAATCTCCGGCCCCATTGCCGCCTTCGCAAATCTCCGGCCTCCATTGCCGCCTTCACAATCTCCGGCCTCCAGCGCCGCCTTCACAATCTCCGGCCTCCAGCGCCGCCTTCGCAAATCTCCGCCTCCAGCGCCGCCTCCACAATATCCGGCCTCCAGCGCCGCCTTCACAATATCCGGCCTCCAGCGCCGCCTTCGCAAATCTCCGGCCTCCATCACCGCCTTCGCAAAAACTCCGGCATTCAGCGCCGCCTTCGTACGCAAAACGCACACGGACTCCGGCCTCCTTCGTCCAAGGGCGTCTACTCAGCACCTCCTTCGGCCAAGGACGGCTTTCGGCCACATTGGCATCCACATCGACCTTCTATGGTCATCATCGACCTTCCATGGTCATTCTCTACCTCCATGGTCATCAATACAGCCAGCCTCCCATGGTTTTCAGCATGACCTCCAATGGTCATCCTCACGGCCTTCCACACGGCCTTCCACATGGTCTTCCATATGGCCTTCCACATGGCCTTCACCTTGGCCTATCACTTCGGCCTCCAGCCGGCCTTCGCCACGGCCTTCCACTTCGGTTTTCAACACGGCCTGCAACTTCGGCCTCCAACTTCGGACTTCAACTCAACCTCCACTACGGTCTCCTCGGACTACACTACATCTTCTTCGGACTCCACAGCAGCCCTTTGACCATCATTTAGTCATGCTCTGTAATATTGTTTTATATAACACCAATTTTTTTTTTAATCAATTTTTTGTTCACAGCTCAATTTCAACATTTGTTCAGCATTGTATACTCAGTTTTTTTTACTAGAGAACTTTGAGATGTTTCTATATCTCCTGTTGTTATCTTTTGTCAAGATGAAGTGGGGTTACACAGGAACTACCACGTGTAGGCCTCGCGGCCTCTTGTAGCTTCCTTATTTTCTTATGTTCTTATGTTCTTATGAGGTCATCTCGAGGTGCGTGACCGAGCCTTTGTGAGATAGAATTATGGGAGTTGTCGGCAACTCCACACACGCTACGCCGTGTGTAACAGCTTACCGCCACTCAGTGTTGCCAGATGCAGGGAAATTTCCGTTTGAGGGATATTTTGGCTTTAAAAGGATCAAAAAAAGGAAAAAGGGAAAAAAATAATGTTTGTTTATCTTTTCCATATATATATATATATATATATATATAATATATATTATAATATATATATATATATATATATATAATATATATATATATATATTATATATATTATATATATATATATATATATATATATATATATATATATGTGTGTGTGAGAGAAAATATCTGAGGAAAAAGGAAAATTTTGACTTCCACACAGGTTAAGTTTGGCTAGTCGATCTGGCAACACTGCGGCGCCACACTTCCTCAGTCCATCATCATCTCTACTCACCTGCGTTCTGTATCAGTCCCATACTTGATATAACCAACAAGCAGGATTACGACCTTTCCTTCACCCGCAACTCATAAGAAAACATCACCAAAGAACCACTTATACACAGGCAAAACACATTAGAGCAGTGTTTTTTTAGGCTGTGGAAAGTTATTCGTAACTAGAAGAGAGAAAACTAGTCAAATTTGGCAATATCACCATGCATTTATTATATTTTTTTTACCAGAATTGCAGGTTATGTGTGTGTGTGTGTGTTTGTGTGTGTGTGGTGTGTGTGTGTGTGTGTGTGTGTGTGTGTGTGGCATCCACCCATGATCTTGTCCACGCGAGCCGTACTCGCGATCGCCAGTTTTCATCTCCCGGGCGATTTTGGAGCTCATTATTACCAAACTTAGGGTAATGCTAGGACCTCATAGACTACACACCCCCATCCTCTTGCTCAATGGGGACAACAGTAACCGCCCGAATTTGTCAGTGAAAAATCACCGGGAGCGAGCGAAGATTCCAACCGGCTAACACCAGAATGGCGCTCCAAAGCTCTATTCACTGAACCATCGTGTGTATGTGTGTGTCAGAGAGAGAGAGAGAGAGAGAGAGAGAGAGAGAGAGAGAGAGAGAAAAGGGGGAGGGGGGGCACTTGTATACTTCTCAACCTCTTGATGTAATTGCGCGTCGGATAATCACGAACTAAATTATGTAACAAAAACTAGCGTAAGTTTTTCAAATGAAACATACTTTTGTACTTATCATCTTAGTCATCAACTTGTTAATTTCAGTTATTTCAAACTTCTCAGTTATTTCATTTTTTTCCTTGCCGCATTTTCCATCATTCTTCTTTCTAAGCATATTTTTTTCGTCTCGCTTCACGACCTTTCCTTCACCTTTAAGGGGAAACAAATCCTAGTTTTTTTTTCCTGTGTAAGCAGGAACCACTGAAGCGCTCGCAAGAATCTGGCGTGGCCATAAGCTCGCTGACAGTAAGACGCAATGGAAAGTGCTTAAGTCGGTCTCCTCCCACCTGTTGAGACCACATCCTTGGAGACTTAGTTGGAGATTGCTTTGTGAACTCTGATTACTTTTCCTCAGTCTCTTCACTTGGATCGACTCCTTTTTCATTTTACTTCTCACTTCCACGGGTTTTCCCATTCCCTCTATGGTTCATTATTACGCAGACACGCAATAAATCAGCTGGGGTTGCAAAAGGGACATTATGTTGAAATTGAATTATCATCCATATTAGATGTCAGTGAAGGGTTACATAGATGGAATTTTATTCCAATAACAATACATTTTCTCGTCGGTATATTGATCATATTGATCATAATTTGATGTCAGAAGCATCAATATTGTGAACAAACATAATATTCTTGG
Organism: Chionoecetes opilio; assembly: GCA_016584305.1. Taxonomy (NCBI): domain Eukaryota; kingdom Metazoa; phylum Arthropoda; class Malacostraca; order Decapoda; family Majidae; genus Chionoecetes; species Chionoecetes opilio. The sequence goes on from JACEEZ010022097.1 coordinate 18,031, forward strand.
AGCTAGGAGAAAAATCCCATGCACCCCCCCCCCTAAAACAAAATTCTGAAAGCATTTTGAGCACCTCTATGATTTCATCTTTCAAAATTATGATGTTACTAGTGAAAAAAAAGTCCCACGGGTTCATAATTACCAATTACCAAGATGGCGGCCGCCATCCATCGATGCTTGTCATCATATTTCAGTTACTAATCGACCGATTTCAATTATTTTGGTATTGTTATTGGGTTTTTCGGGATGCTGATGTCATTGCCGATGTTTAAGAAACAATTGAGGTCAAGATCACCCGATTCAAGGAAATTTACAGACAATTTTGTAAAAAATCGCTATCTTCATTGTTTATACTTGTTACTTTTAACCCTGTTCCCATGCATCTCCCTTAAAATAGTTTTTTATGCAGTTTGAGCATCCCTAGAGCATCTCCTTTAAGAATTTGGATGTCACCGGTGAAAAAATGTCCATGGGGGTCATAATTAGCAATTTCCAAAATGGCGGCCGCCCGCATCCAGCGATGCTAGTCGTCATACTTTAGTTAATAATCGACCGATTTCAATTATTTTGATATTGTTATTGTAGTTTTTCGGGGTGCTGATATAATTTCTGAGGTTTATGAAACAATTTGAGGTCAAGATCACCCAAGTAAAGAAATTTACAGATAATTTTGTAAAAAATCGATGTTTTCATTAGTCAAACAATATTTATTTATACAAATCGCCCTATAAAAACCCCCTCCCGCCTCAGGGTGGCGGTAGGTGTATATAGGAGTGTTAGATGAAAGTTTAGTGCATGAGAGCAGGTGATGGTAATGTTGAGTGAGAAACGACAGAGAATGGTGGCGGTGACAGGTCGCGCCAGGTCAACACGCACAACACAGCAAGTACACGGCAGCTCTCCCTAGTGACCCTACACGTGAGTGGAGGCTATCACCAATATGAATGTGTTATAGGGGTGATACGACTATCTAGATTATAAGATATACGCGTGACCTAGTGACCTCATCCATAAACGACACATTTCATAAGTGTAACTTGAGAACCTGTTTGCCTCTAGTATAATTGCCTATATTAATTAGTCTGAAGGTGAAGTTGCTACGCTCTTCTGACATCATGTTCTCTGTCTTAATGTATAATTATGAAGTAATGTAGTGGTATTAATTTATCTGTATCATAGGCAGTGTTTAAAGACCCAGTGATGTACTTGTTTATACAGCATACCCATATATATTCCTTGTTTATGTAGGTTACTTGTTTATAAAACTTAAACTAATTTATCTGGTAGTGTACATTTACATTAAATTACCTGAATATATACATGTGCATGTCCGACTGCATGTCGTCAGGGGTTCTATTTTCAACCAAGGTGCGTACTGTTCACTAGTTATTTCTATCACTTATGCTTGTGTATTGATTTTCATGCATCTCTTTTTCCAGGGAACAAATAAGGTATTTTCAAAGGGAATTTTTGAATGATTGATTTTGGTGACAGTGATGTGTAAAGACTGCATGATTTAAACTAGTTTAAGGAGACTAATACTAGTTCAAAACTAATGATGGTGGGTTTTTCAAGCTAGTTAATATGAATGAAAATAAAAAAGATGTATAGATCAAGTCCAGATGTGTGTGGACCCTCTGTAAAAAAATGTAAATCAGTGACTTGTGTGCTGCACAACCTGAAGACACCTGCCGACAGACCATTAACTCCTTTCAGTTCTTTGAAATGTGTGCCATCAGATAAATTGTCACATTTGCAAAATATCCGAGACAGAAGACTTGCTGAGCCATTAGATTGTGTAGTAGTAGTGTAGTAACGCCTCGTGGTCAAACCTCTGATAATTTTCCCGTTGTATCTCCTTGAATACTACCTTTACATCATTGTTTTAGTGACCTGTGGACCCTTTCCCTGTCGCTACTTCAGTTTGAGGCGCCTTTGTGCTACTCAGCATTTCAGTGATTTTTTAGTGATTATTTTCATAAGTGTTTTAAGAGGTCCATCTTGTCCATCACCTTGATTCGCCATCTTGGCCGCCATCTTGTCCACCATATTGTCCGCCATTGTGAACCGTCATCATATCAGCTGATAAATGTAAACAATAACATTCCACACGCTCTGTGACATATACACACACTCACTCCCACATAATCACACGTCCTGTGACACACCTACACATAATTACATTATTTATTACCTGCCGTGATATTCTGCTTTATTTTTTTATGTAACCGCTTTTATTTACACTAACTTTCTAGCTGCACCATCAGCTGGGAAGCCTGTCTAGTTTTTTTTACATTACCATTATTTAAGCTTGAACAACATACGCCATGTGCCTAGAGTAGTTTATGTCTTCTGCGGTCGTAAGTGAGATTTTCGTTGCTTAACATGTATTTGTTTCTGCTCAGTTGCCCCAGTTGGTCAGTTGCATTGATTAGGACGTGTTCCACATGTGTTACATGACACTCCACATACACACTAGGTGGTATTTTGTTTTCACCCACATTTATATGCTTGCACCGTGATATTTTGTTCATTTCATTACACAAACATAGTGTCCATTGACAGTTCACATATTATATAATTAAATATTTTATATTCTCACATCATTATGTCATATTTTGTGTTTTGCATACATTAACTGCCTAAACAGTCTTGCAGCATTTTTTACTTCGTCAAGCACCGTTCCACCAAGTTCCCACTGCAACTACATTGAACATTCAATTCTGCTTTTGTGCAACTCGTCTTACGTGAAAAAAAAGAAGTAGTTATATTTTTTTCACTTCAACACTTATAGCAACCAAGTGAGATGACATCCAAGCAACAGTGTGTTTCATGGTTAATTCTTTTTACATATTTGCCAGGACCTATGAACAGTTAAATGTTATCACCACGGATTTTCTTATATTTTTTGTGGATATATTTTGCCAGTTAAATATTAGTGCTAACTAAGTGCATTAATTTTGCCAGTTAATTTGTCATACATTTTCCACTGTGCAATTTATAAAATAATATTACTTGCATTTATCATATACATTCCACTGCAAGGGTCACCTTGGTAGCGCAGTCCATAATGACGGGGGGTCACGTCAAGAAGTCTTACGGAGGATTGGCATGCCCACGGTATTATGGACTCGCTCAGAACGAGTATTTGGCGTTGTCGGTACCTGTGCAGGAGGACAAGATCCAGGATCTTTAAGTCGCTTGTGATCCCTGAATTACCTCTATGGTTGTGAGACATAGACACTAAATAGCGACTTGAAGAGACGAATCGATGCCTTTGGTAATAAGTGTCTTCGCAGAATCATGGGGTATCGGGGGATGATTACGTGCCCAAATCAGCGATTACACCGGGAGACTGAATCGAGGCCTATTACATGCATTTCTATTGCATAGTCGTCAGCGCCAACTTCGGCTATATGGACATTGGCACGTACCCTGAAACCGATCCCTTTCCCCTCGGGTTGTATCTGTACGAGACAAACCGGCGTTTGGGGGAGGCCAAGGGGCGCCCCCAAGGCTTGTGGCTGGGGACAAGTTGATGTTTCTTACCGAGAGTTGCTAGGTATGGGAAAGGAGCCTGCATGGGGACTCGCGTGGGGGTAACCCCCGGGAGTGGCGTCGTAGGGTGGGCGAGGCGACGCGCCCCCCCGGCGTATGCCCCCAATGATTGATTGATTGATTCCATTGACATATATCATTGTACATTTATTCTTTTAATTGGGGCAGTCAACAAATCCGTCATTCTGGTACAAAAATCGTACGCGGGATCAAATTTGTGTCCAGGGGGGCAAGCCAGCAACGGAGGTAGTATCGCCCGCAACGACTTGCTCTCCGAAATACCTAGATACTACTTGTCCTTACTACGGAAGCTACAATCCTCCCTCGGTAGGTCGTAAACGCGTAGGAAGGGGCTGGGCTGGCTAAGGCGAGTAATGACGTCATCAAGCTTATCATCAGTCACCAGCCAATGAAAAACTGTTTTGAAAACTTTTCGACCAATCACAAGGCAGCGAGAACATTTTCGGCCAAGAATGGCATGCCAGACTGCCTCTCCCGCCTTCTGTCACCGTCATCTAAAACTAATTCTCGTTTTATTTGGAATGCTTTGCGTTTAAGGAGTTTAATGTATCAGATAGTAAGATATATAAGTAAGGAGCCTGTGTTGGTAGTGGTTCAGTGGTAGAAGGTGTGTATGTGGGTTAAAATAGTGAATATTTGTGTTAACCCCTTGAGACCCAGAAACGTAATTTCCATTGTAATTTGGTACCATTAGAAGATTTTTAGTTAGTATAAAGCAATATTTTACAGATATGACTGTTTAGTATCCTTGTCCACTAACTAATTTGGTATTATTCAGTGACTTTTCTTAATTTCATGCTCGACAACAGAATTTTTTAATAGCAAAGAAAAATTTGGGTCTCAAGGGGTTAGGGAGACCCGCGGCAAGAATTTCTCCGTCACTCACTGCCCCGCCAGTCGCAGCATTATAACATCTTTAAATCACCCTTATTTATGGTGACACACGGTGCTACATTGATTTAGTTAATGACACGTGTATATAATATCTCACCATAATCACTAACTTGTATAATAACGAGTAATAAGACGTTTAATCCTGCCCAAACCTACCGTGGCGGAGGTGGTGGCGGCTCCGCCCGCCGCCTCTCAAAAGTTTTTAGTCAAAACCCGCCGTCATCCGCCTCACCTGTGCCTTCCTGAAGAAGACAGTCAGCTCCTACGCCTGTGATAGCACCATAGGATATCACCAGTGATCATAGGATTCCTCAAAGGGTCCTCGCTCCCCTACTAAATAATTACCAGGGAGATTTCCGCTGGCGGAATTGCGGGCGCGGAATCGGCTCCGTTATCAGCTGTACCTGTGCCTTCCTGAAGAAGTCAGGTCAGCCCCACGCCTGTGATAGCACCAGAAATCACCAGGGATCATAGGATTCCTCAAGGGTTCTCGCACCCCTACTAAATATTACCAAAGACATCTATCTCCCTTGGTGTGATATATCCACCTCACGGGCTTCATGCTCCTGCTGCTGATGCCGAAGGCCGCGCTGCCAGACTGGATGAGACACTTGCTTGTATTTCATCTCTTTACTATATAATATATCATATATTATTATATATAATATATATATATATATGAATAATATCCATCCCAATTGGAATCATATGTCTACATTCACCTAAAAAATATATATTTCAAAGCATACCAAGCAATAATAAGCGAGCCTGGAGACTTCCTACCTCTGCTAATACCAGTCTCGAGCAGTCGTTGATCAGTGTGCATGTTACGACCAAACCTACGACTTTTCCCACGCTGTGGGTTCGTGTTACGACCGACGTCGGACTTCTACCAAAAAAAGGTGCTTCGTGGCTTCCCCCCCAGGGGCGGAAAGCAGTTCTGTACAAGTTGCCTATTCTACATTATACTTATAAGAACATAAGAAATAAGGAAGCTACAAGAGGCCGCGAGGCCTACACGTGGTAGTTCCTGTATTCCATTATATTTAGTTACGAACTACAAAACATCCAGCAGCTATGTCAAGTACTCTATTTTATATGTATTTAGGTTTACACAATATGGAAATATTTTTTTGACCATTAATAGACACAATTTAACAGAATTCTTGTTGGGAAAAAAGCACGCAAAAAATAATAAAAAATCCAAAGACGATGACTCAGGATGGACTGATCGAAAAAAGACGTAGTATATAGAAATATTGTAAATTAGTCTGCAGCAAAGTGAAACCAAGAAGCATAAATGACAATATCTTGTTATCGTATTAAAATAATACTCAAATCATGCAATGGAACCCCTCAGAGGTCACCATGCACCCTGTGCACGTGGGTTGCCTCAGTTTTGCGACACGTACGATAATTATCGTACATTTACGATAAATGTATTTTTGTTGTTGTTTTTTTTTTGAAGAATTTCGTCAGTTATCGACGCAGCTGAGATGGATCTCCACTGTAACCAGACAGCTCTCTCTCCTCTTTGGAGGAGAGAGAGCTGTCTGCTAGTGCTTATAGTGTTGGCCGAAGCCAGCACCCCGGGAGGCGGGTCACAAACCCCCGGCTAACACCCGGTACCCATTCACTGCTGGGTGGACAGGGGCTCGGGAAACAGCCAACTGTTTCCGCTCCGCCTGGGGATCGAACCGGAAAACTTCTCGGTTGTGAACCGAGCGTGCTACCCCTACACTGCGGAGTAGTGTAGGGGTAGCACGTTATGCCTCCTTATGAAGCTGAAAGCCTCTCTCACATTCCAAGGCACTTATTCTTGGCACTGTCCACCCTCTCTTGTTCAACAGGTATATAGGAGAACTTGTGCATTGTCTATTGGTGGCAGGTGATGGTTGATGAACGTGTGTTATGGGGTTCCAGCTGTCGCGGAAGTTGTCGTACTTATACTGATATGTTTTATATTTTCTTAATGTCTTTCAACAATAAATGGCAACAACAAAAATATATATTTATTTTTGGGAGTAATCATGTTTCACTTAATACATTAACTATATTTCCGCCTGGTACTTGGTAATGGCAGGACGTCTGTACATATTCCGAGATTATCATAGAGTTGTTGGACGTTCCAATTAAGGAAAAACCACAACCTCTTGGCTTAACCAAGCCAAGTAGCGCATAAACATTTTCTCACAGTATTTCTTTCAACTCCTTAGTGCTCAGCTATTTCTCATGTACTATTTCTTTAAACAACGGTTCTGAATCTACACATTTTCCTGATTATATTGGTATATGATACGTCCCGATGTGAAAATATCTAGAGGGTCAAAATTGCCTCGGAACATAAACTGTGCCGTTTGGCCCGTCCACACTGGGACTCGGGTTGCGCAGCTCGTTACTGCAACTCGATTTTCGTATTGCGTGTTGCTCGAGGCCTGTCTAGCGCTGGGTGTAGCGAGTCAGCGACCCAGGGCAGACATTCAGAGAGAGTTAAAGACCTCAGTGGTTAGCTTAACTAACTCCCTCTATTTCTACACCCCGGAGCTCGTGGGCATTCAAGTACGAGATATGGCAGTGGCGGTACATGGTTGCTATGGGTGATCTTTTCCGCTTGATAATCTCTCTATTCGTAGCTGGTCTTCCTGCCATTTGGGGGAAGCAACCACCACCATGCCAGGTACCATGAGGCAACTTCAGGCAAGGATGAGTAATGTCACCGTGGTTATGCAACTTGTTTATGGATGGAGTAATAAGATAAATCAAAGCCAAATCTAACCTAACCATTACCGTCGGCGAGTTTTCCCGATTTGTGTAGGGATAAAAATAGCAGTAGACGACAGTACCAGGTACCATGAGGCAAGGATGGGCAATATCACCGTGGTTATGCAAATTGTTTATGGATGGAGTAATAAGATAAATCAAAGCAAAATCTAACCTAACCATTACCGTCGGCGAGTTTTCCCGATTTGTGTAGGGATAAAAATGTCGGTAGACGGCAGTACCAGGTACCATGAGGCAAGGATGGGTAATGTCACCGTGGTTATGCAGCTTGTTTATGGATGGAGTAATAAGATAAATCAAAGCAAATCTAAGCTAACCATTACCGGATGTCGAGGGTCATTTGAACGCTAATGACCTCCGACCCGCCTACCGAGCCCTGAAGAAGCTCCGTTCCAAGTCTCCTTCTCGGGCGAGTGCTATTCGAACAGCAGATGGGCGCCTCGTGTCGGACATGGATGGGCAGATGGCTCGTTGGGCTGAGTACTTTGGGCAGTTGTTCACGGTGGACCCTCCAACTGAGCAGCTTCACACTACTGGGTTACAGGCAGTGGATGCCGATCCTCCCATTGACGAAACCGCACCCTCTCTTGACGAAGTCAGAGAGGCTGTAGCAAAGTTGAGGGGTGGAAAGGCAGCTGGTGTTTGTAATATCAGTGCGGAGCTCCTCAAAGCTGGGGATGAGGCCATGATCCGCGGGTTGCATGCTGTCCTGACTGCCGTTTGGCAATCAGGTACCATTCCTCCTGACTGGAAAAGGGGGCTGGTCGTCCCTATCTGGAAAGGGAAAGGGGACCTCAGGACTGCAACAATTACCCCGGTATTACACTGCTCAGCGTACCAGGCAAGGTGCTTGCCCATCTATTGCTGACACGAATTCGCAGTCATCTGGTGAAACACTTGAAACACTTGAAACACTTTAACACTTGAAACACTTTAATATGCTTACCATAATACATACGTTAATAAAGTTATATAACATAATTTGTGTAAGCAGCCCATACGAAGCCATACGGCTAATCGGGCAGCATCTCTGTAGTTTACAAACAAGTTTATCTAGGACGTCAGTAGCAATTACATAAAAGAAGAACAAAAAACAAGGAAAAAAAAACAATAAAAAAAAAACAGGAGAAATACATAGACAATTGCTCAAAAATTCATTTGTAGAATGTTAATAAAATGTATTGTTGGCACTATAATAAATCTACATGCCCATCATTGGAAATATATTAGAACAAATATTAGAACAAATATCTTGTCAGTATTGGGACAATAAATACTTTTTGTATTGCCTTTTAAATGAACATAATGTTGGTAGGGTCTTAACAGAGTCGGGTATATTATTCCATATCTTGGGACCAGAGTAGGCTAGTGAGTGTTGAAAAACTGTCAGGTTATGTTGTGGTACACGGAGGTGTTCATAGTTGCGGGTGGGGTAGTTATGTTGAGGGAGCAAATTAATATAATGACCACCAGTAACTAATTTGTGCATATATATTCCAATCTGTAATTTGTTTATGCCAAATAATTTCAAGATGTTCATATTCTTAAATAAAGGGTGAGTATGATCAAAGTAGCCCGAATTTGTAATGATCCTAATTATTTTCTTTTGTAGCCGGAACAGGGGAAGTAAATGAGTGGGATATGTGTTGCACCAGACTGGAGTACAATATTGAGAGTGTGGCAATACATAGGCATTATAGAGAATTTTAAGTATATTATTAGGCATAAGGCCTCTTCTAATTTGATATAATAGAGATACGATTCTAGACAATTTAAGACATAATTCATTAATGTGTGGTTTAAAGGATATGTTATCATCAAAAGTTACACCTAGTAGTTTGTGTTGGTTAGTTCTGTTGATGACATTGTTGTTGTATAACAGAGAAGGAAGAATTTTAGTCGCCTTGTTGGTAAAGAGCATATAATACTTTTTTGTTTAAATTGACGGTTAGTCTATTACTCAAACACCATTTATAAAAAATTTTCTAGGTCTTGGTTGGCTGTTTCTATCAAGGATGTAGGGTCTGCACCAGTAATGAATAAAGTAGAGTCATCAGCAAAAAGTATTGCTTTTAAATTTGTAAATACATTCGGGAGATCATTTATATAGATAAGGAATAAAATGGGACCGAGGACACTACCCTGAGGGACTCCGTACTGAATATGTTGAGGTATAGATAGACAATTCTGAAATTTTGTACTTTGGGTTCTACCGGTGAGGTAGTCTCTGAACCAGTCATGTATGATGCCACGTATACCATAATGTTTCAATTTTTGTAGTAAGATATCATGTTTCACTGTATCAAAAACTTTAGTAAAGTCTATATAAATAGTGAGCATTGTATGTTGAGCATCCAAGGCAGAGTAGATGTTATCGGTGAAGGCGGTCAAAGCACTAAAGGTACTTAAGCCTTGTCGAAAACCAAATTGTTCTTTGTTGATAATAGATTTTTTGGTTAAGAAATTTAATAAAAAAAAATCATTAATTTTTCGAATATTTTTGAGTAGGTGCTTAGCAGTGATATTGGTCTGTAATTGGCAATGTTGTCTTTTGGACCTTTTTTATAAATAGGGATTACGGTTGCATGTTTTAAACATTGAGGAAAAATTCCTTTTTCGATGGACTGGTTGAACAAGATTGATAATGGAACAGCTATTTGTTCTTTATTAGCTTTTAGGAGAGAGACGGAAATTTCATGGGTATTACACTTTTTGTTTTTTAATGAGTTTATTACAGCTGCAACGTCTTGTGGTAGTACTGGAGGAACAATCATTGATGTTGGATAATTACCTCTCAGAAAGTCAAGTGGGTTAATATCGGAAGGTGGGATGTTGTTATCTAAATTGGAAGCAATATCTGTATAATATTTATTGAAGGCCTCTGCAATATCGGATGGGCATCTCATTACTTAATTATTCATTTTTATGTAACTGAGATAAGTTTTTTTTTTTTTTTTTTTTCAGCTGATTTATGGTTTTCCATATTTTGCGTGTATCATTTTTAAAGTTTGTAAATATCGACATATAGTATGAAATTTTATAATTTTTTATAATCCTATTTAGGACATTGCGGTATTTTTTATAATAACTTTCAGAGACAACACTTATTTTATAGTCCTTAAATAGATTATTTTTGGTCTTGACCGATTTAATTACAGCTGACGTTATCCAAGGGTTATGTAGCCGATTTTCAGAAATATATCTTGTTTTTATTGGGAAACATTCATTGTATAAATTACTCAGTTTGTCTAGAAATGTATTAAAGTTTAAACTTATATCTTGTGAAGATAAGAGATTGTTCCATAATATGGTGTGAAGTTTTTGAGAGAAAAGCTCCTTATTATTAGGAGTTACATTTCTGAATTCTATTTTATTGAGCTTTGATTTTTTTGGGGGGAAGGAAATATTTAAGAAAAAAGGAAGATGGTCCGAAATGGGAAAGTGTACAATACCTGTGGTAAACTTTCCACAAAAATTAGTGTATATATGGTCTAAGAGAGAAGGGTCACCCAAATTTAAACTATCTGGAAATCTAGTGGGTCTGGAGATGTGAGGAACAAAATTTTAAGTTTGAATGTTTGCTAGAAAGTTATTTGTTGGTGTATGGGTTGTATGCTCAAGTAAGTTTATATTAAAGTCTCCTATGAGTATTATTTTATTCTGTTTTGCTTTGTCTTGTAATGCTGTATTTATGACATTCGTGAATTCGTCTACTGCAATATGTTTACTATTTGGTCTATATATTGCACAAATCAGAAAACTGATAGATTCAGTAATAATTCTAATAGTAAGTAATTCAATGTCATTATTGATACATGTTAAATCATATTGTTGTTCAGATTTTAAATTGTCAGAAACATAGATAGAAACACCTCCTTGAGCCCTAGTGTTCCTGACAAGATGATAGGAGTGATACCCAGGAAATTCATGAAGATGTTTGTTATTATCAGTCAGCCAAGTTTCTGTGACAGCTATGATATCTGGAGATGAATTGAGGCATTTTAGGAATGATTGGATATTATCAGTATTTATAGTTAATGATCTTGAGTTTATATGAAAAATTGTTAGTTTAGTAGAATCCTGGGTCGAAATGAGATCATTGTAAGTTGATATATCATAATACTTTGAAAGAGAGTTAAAGTCCATGTGGCCATGCATCTGATTTATGATTTCCATATTAACGTCATTTTCTGAGTCAATAGCATCAATATCATTGAAAAGAGTATGAAAAAGGTTAGACATTATCTATATTAAAGTAAATTACTGATACAAAGAAAAGTGAGAAATGCAGTCAGTTAAGCTGCACCGGGTGTGTCATACTGTGATGTTGGAAAATTTAAGTCACGCCAGGACGTGAGAACAAAAGTGAATAACTTATATTCAATCAATCATTGGGGGCATACGCCGGGGGCGCGTCGCCTCGCCCACCCTACGACGCCACTCCCGGAGGCCACCACGCGCGAGTTCCCATGCAGGCTCCTTTCCCATACCAAGCAGCTCTCGACAAGAAACATCAACTTGCCCCAGCCACGAGCCTTGTGGGCGCCCCCTTGGCCTCCTCCACGCCGGATTGTCTCTTACAGATACAACCCGATGGGAAGGATCGGTTTCAGGGTAGCGTGCCACATGCCCATATAGCCGAAGTTGGCGCTGACGGACTATGCAGGTAATAGGCCTCGATTCAGTCTCACGGTGCAATCGCTGATTTGACACGTAATCATCCCAGCGATACCCCATGATTCTGCTTAGACACTTATTACCAAAGGCATTGATTCGTCTCTTCAAGACACTATTTAGTGTCCATGTCTCACAACCATAGAGTAAGACAGGGATCACAAGCGACTTGAAGATCCGGATCTTTGTCCTCCTGCACAGGTACCGACAACGCCAAATACTCCCGCTGAGTGAGTCCATAACACCGTGGGCTATGCCATCCGCCGTAAGACTTCTTGACGTGACCCGCCCGTCATTATGATTGCACTACAAGGTATGTAAAACTTTCCAAGATCTCAATGTCCTCGCCACAGCATGAACAGACGTACGCTTCATCTAGTAGCTA
>JACEEZ010022097.1:30652-33152 GCA_016584305.1 Chionoecetes opilio
TTTATTGCTTCAACAGCCTCATCGGCATTGGCATTGCTATGCTGGTCAGCAACGTGGCGATGCTGGCTGGCGTTAAGTGAGACTTCATCCTTGACATTTCTATCTCTTCACTCACTCATGGAATTCCAATATCAGAATCTCAATCTTAGCTCAAACATTAGTTAAGAGCCTTGATGTCATTGCTTCAATACATTCCTCATCCCCTCCCTGCCACTACAGGTCCCAATAAAATCCAGGGATCGTGATTCCGAAGAATTCCTAGTTGGTGACATTGTTTAGGACCACACCCTTGGAACTATCTGAATTGGTGGAATTATTGGATTAGTGGAATTATCTACTGCAAGTACGGTGTTGTATACGAAGGACGATTACATATATATAGAAAATACCCGTACATGGAAACAAAAACGTAAACAAACATCATGTGGCGATAGATCAAAAAGATGACCTGATTGAGCAAATTCAATGTGGTTTTTGGATTCAGTACATCAAAATTGTCCTTAATCAGCAAAAAAACTTAGACGATAAATTTGTTGTTAACCAGTGAATTATCAAACCTTCGATGCATAATTTAATGAGTGAGTGAGTGAGAGAGTGAGTAATTTTTTAACAAATTTTACACATCCAGTCAAAAAAGAGGGAACTGATGCAGCATTGAAATGGGAAAAAATAATACTCTCTCTCTCTCTCTCTCTCTCTCTCTCTCTCTCTCTCTCTCTCTCTCTCTCTCTCTCTCTTCTCTCTCTCTCTCTCTCTGGTCTCTCTCTCTCTCTCATCTCTCTCGTCACTCTCGATCTCTCTCTACCTCTCGTCTCTCTCGTCTTCTCGGTCCCTCTCTCTGGCATCGTCTCTCTCTGCTCCTCTCTCTCTCTCTCTCTCTCTCTCTCTCTCTCTCTCTCTCTCTCCTCTCTCTCTCTCTGTTCCTCTCTGTCCCTCTCTCTCCTCTCTCTCCCTCTCTCTCTCATCTCTCTCCTCTCTCTCTCTCTCTCTCTCTCTCTCATATCCACATATTAAGCTTAGCTTTCCCAGTAAGATTGCATCTAGACGTTACTTTTGCATATCAGTTATCTTTTTCCTTCTTCCTTTCTGCTTCCTCTCTTTCTTCCTTCCTTCCATCCTTTCTTTCTGTCTTTATTTCTTCCTTTCTTCCTTCCTTCCTTGCCTTTCCTTACTTATATCATCATGATCATTTACCAATTAATATACCACCACCCTAGGGGTGTGTGTGTGTGTGTGTGTGTGTGTGTGTGTGTGTGTGTGTGTGTGTGTGCGCGTTGTGTTGTTGTGTGTGTGTGTGTGTGTGTGTGTGTGTGTGTGTGTGTGTGTGTGTGTGTTTGTGTGTGTGGTGTTTGTGTGTTTGTGTGAGTGGTGTGTGTTGTGTGTGTGTGTGTGTGTGTGTGTGGTGTGTGTGTGTGTGTGTGTGTGGTTTGTTTGTGTGTGATGGTGTGTGTTCATCTAGTTGTATTTTGCAGGGCCAGAGCAAACGCTCTCGTATGGCCCCCGTCCTCCATATCAATATTTATTTTTCTCATTCATCTTTTAGGGTTGGCCAAAGTAACCACCCCTGGAGGCGGGTCACAACCCTAACTAACTGCTGCCGGTACCCTTTCACTGCTGGGTGGACAGGGCTCGGGTTTTAAGAATACCGCCCGTCTGTCTTCGCTCCGCCCCGGGATCGAACCCGTGACTTCTCGGTTTGACCGAGCGTGCTAACCCTTACCAACGGAGCTCCCCTGTGTGTGGTGTGTGTGTGGTGTTGGTTTGTGTGTGTGTGGTGTGTGGTGGTTTGGTGTGTGGGTGTGTGTGGTGTGTAGGTGTGTGTCTCAGTAAGGAGATTAATTCACGATTCTTTTCATTATGACGTGTAAATTAAGATCAATTAATTTCATTTAAGATTATTGGGAAGAAGATTGTCCATGGGGGAGGGTTGAAACATAAAACATAAGAACATAAAACATTAGAAACATGACCTGTGCAATCACTGATTTGAACGCATCATCCCAGCGATACCACGATTCTGCGCACAACACTTATTTACGAGACGGCATCGATTCGCCTCTTCAAGTCGCTATTTAGTGTCCAAGTCTCATAAGTAATCATAGTGTAGACGGGATCACAAGCGACTTGAAGATCCGGAGCTTTGTCCTCCTAGTCCAGGTACCGACAAACGCCAACTACTTCTGCTGAGCGAGTCCATAACACCGTGGGCTATGCACTTCTATCAGACTATTTTGAACGTGACCCGCCGTCATTCTGGACTTACGCTACTCAAGTATGTAAAACTTTTTCAAGATCTCAATGTCCTCCCTCACGCATGAGCAACTGTACTGTTTCATCTAGTAAGCCTCCAACACCTGGACCTTGGTCTGAGCCAGAGACCATCAGGTCCGAAGGCATCACAGAAACCTCCAACAACTCAGCAAATATTACTGCATCATCGGCAAAAAGCAGGATCAGTGTCTTTGTGTTGCCGCGATGCTCCACAATCACTTTGAATCTA
>JACEEZ010022097.1:40652-45652 GCA_016584305.1 Chionoecetes opilio
ACCTTCGATGCATAATTTAATGAGTGAGAGAGTGAGTAATTTTTTAACAAATTTTACACATTCAGTCAAAAAAGAGGGAACTGATGCAGCATTGAAATGGGAATAAATAATACTCTCTCTCTTCTCCTCTCTCTCTCTCTCTCTCTCTCTCTCTCTCTCTCTCTCTCTCTCTCTCTCTCTCTCTTCTCTCTCTATCCTCTCTCTCTCTCTTCTCTCTCTCTCTCTCTCTCTCTCTCTCTCTCTCTCTCTCTCTCTCTCTCTCTCTCTCTCTCTCTCTCTCTCTCTCTCTCTCTCTCTCTCTCTCTCTCTCTCTCTCTCTCTCTCTCTCTCTCTCTCTCTCTCTCTCTCTCTCTCTCTCTCTCTCTCTCTCTCTCTCATATCCACATATTAAGCTTAGCTTTCCCAGTATGTTGCATCCTAAGCGTTACTTTGCATATCAGTTATCATATTTCCTTCTTCCTTTCTTCCTTCCTCTCTTTCCTTCCTTCCTTCCATCCTTTCTTTCTTTTTTTCTTTCTTCCTTTCCTTCCTTCCTTCCTTCCTTTCCTTACTTGCATCATCATGATCATTACCATTAATATCACCACCACCCTAGGGGTGTGTGTGTGTGTGTGTGTGTGTGTGTGTGTGTGTGTGTGTGTGTGTGTGTGTGTATGTGGTGTTGTGTGGGTGGGTGGGTGGGTGGTTGGGTGGGTGGGTGGGTGGGTGGGTGGGTGGGTGGGTTGGTGGGTGGGTAGGTGGTGGGTGGTGTGGGTGGGTGGGTGGGTGGGTGGGTGGGTGGTGGGTGGAAGGGTGGGTGGGTGGGTGGGTGGGTGGGTGGGGGGTGGTGGGTGGATGGTGGGTGGGTGGGGGGTGGGTGGGTGGGTGGGTGGTTTGGTGGGTGGTGGGTGGGTGGGTGGGGGTGGGTGGGTGATGGGTGGGTGGGTGGGTGGGTGAGTGGGTGGGTGGGTGGGTGGGTGGGTGGTGGGTGGGTGGGTGGGTGGGTGGGTGGGTGGCGGTCGGGCGGGCGGGCGGGGGGGCGGGCGAGGGTGGGTGGGGGGGTGGTGGTGGTGGGTGGGTGGGGTGCGTGCGTGGTGCGTGCGTCCGTGCGTGCGTGCGTGCTGCGGCGTGCGTGCGTGCGTGCCGTGCGTGCGGCGTGCGTGCGTGCGTGCGTGGTGCGTGCGTGCGTGCGTGCGTGCGTGCGCGTGCGTCGTGCGTCGTGCGTGCGGGTGCGGCGTGCGTGCGTGCGTGCGTGCGTGCGGCGTGCGGTGCGTGCGTGGCTGCGTGCGCGTGCGTGCGTGCGTGTGGTGCGTGCGTGCGTGGGTGGGTGGGTGCGTGCGTGCGTGCGTGCGTGCGTGCGTGCGTGCGGCGTGCGTGCGTGCGTGCGTGCGTGCGTGCGTGCGTGCGTGCGGGCGTGCGTGGTGCGTGCGTGCGTGCGTGCGTGCGTGCGTGCGTGGTGCGTGCGTGCGGCGTGCGTGCGTGCGTGCGTGCGTGCGTGTGCGTGCGTGCGTGCGCGTGCGTGCGTTGCGTGCGTGCGTGCGTGCGTGCGTCGTGCGTGCGTGCAGTGCGTGCGTGCGTGCGTGCGTGCGTGGTGCGTGCGTGCGTGCGTGCGCGTGCGTGTGCGTGCGTGCGTGGTGCGTGCGTGCGTGCGTGCGTGCGTGCGTGCGTGCGTGGGTGGTGGGTGGGTGCGTGTGTGTGTGTGTGTGTGTGTAGTTAGTTGTATTTTACAAGGCCAGAGCAACGCTCATATGGCCCCGTCTCCATATCAACATTTATTTTCTCATTCATTTTTTTCTTTTTTAGTGTTGGCCAAAGTAACCAACCCCGGGAGGCGGGGTCACAAAACCTAACTAACTGCCCGGTTACCCATTCACTGCTGGGTGGACAGGGCTCGGGTTAAGAAGGACCGGCCCGTCTGTCCTCGCTCCGCCCGGGGGATCGAATCCGGGACTTCTCGTTGTGAGCCGAGCGTGCAACCCTTACACAACGGTTGTGTGTGTGTGGTGTAGTGTGTGTGTGTGTGTGTGTGTGTGTCTCAGTCAAGGAGAATTATTCACGATTCTTTTCATTAATGAAGGGTAATTAAGATACAATAATTTCATTTAAGATATTGGGAAGAAGGATTGTCCAGGAGGAGGTGAAACATAAAAACATAAGAAACATACAAACATAAGAAACGACACGGGGCAATCACGATTGACACGCAATCATCCCCAAACAAAAAAAGGCGGGGATACCCCCATGATTCTGGGACAAAACAACTTATTTACGAAAAGGCCATCGATTCGCCTCTTCAAGTCGCTATTTAGTGTCCATGTCTCATTAAAGTAATCATAGTGTAAAAGACAGGGGGATCGCAAGCGCTTGAAGATCTGGAGGCTTTGTCCTCCTTTGCATCAGGGACCGGACAACGCCAACTACTTCTGCTGAGCGAGTCATAAAACGTGGGCTATGCCAATATTCGTAAGGACTTTTTGGGACGTGACCGCCGTCATATGGACTTCCCTACCAAGGTATGTAACACTTCCAAGAATCTCAATGTCCTCCTCGCAGCTATGAGCCAGACTGTACTGTTTCATCTAGTAAGCCTCAAAAACCCTGGACCTGGTCATGAGCCAGGAGACATCAGGTCCCGAGAGCCTCACCAGAACCTCCAAAGAATCAGCAAATATTACTGCATCATCGGCAAAAGCAGGATCAGTGATCTTTGTGTTGCGAGCCCGAATGCTCCACAACACTTTGATCTACAAACTTTGTCCAAACCTTAGTCCATACTAGTATTGAAAAGTGATTGGGGCCAAGGATGACCCTTGCATAAAGTTGACTCACTCAGAAAATTAACAGGAATAAGCTGAATACAACTCACCACAATTCACAGCACTTCTCAGTCCTCTCAGTTTCCATTATCGGCATACATATATCTGATTAATCTTATATTATCGGTCTTGTAATTCATGTGTATTTCATTTTTTCTATCATTTTGTTTTTGTCAAACTATGAAACATCGAACATTGTTTTCTATTTGCATAAATTTGCAAGATCTTTATTTCTCAATTTATATTGTGTTCATGATATTCTTTATCTGGTAAATTGTTCTTTCTCATAGTATATTTTATGGCCGATATTTTGATCATCTATTTTTTTTTTTTACATATTATATATTTTACTATTGTATTTTTACTCCCCGTGAAGATAAGATGATGGAAGACGAGGAGGAGGAGTTACATCACATCACAACCTGACAGCCACTTTTACACACAAACACACATTATTGCAACACATAAAGCTGCTTGAACAAAATATCTGAAAAGATAGAAAGACATTCATTATAATTTCAAGGGCACCGCAGGTTTTGAAGGACTAACTTTCAAGGACTCAGAAGTATATATCAGATATTTTGTTCAAGCAGCGCTATGTGTTGCAATAATGTGTGTTTGTGGTAAAACTGGCTGTAGTGTGATGTGATGTAACTTTGCATTCTGGATGCTAGCTAAAAGTATACCTATACAATAGTTCATTATTATACTTTTTCTGATGTTTTTGTTTATGTTATAGTGATGGCTGGTGTTGGTAGTGTTGTGGAGGTGATTGTTTAGTGGTGGGGTTTATCAAAGGTCATGTTCATGTGTATGTTGTGATATGAATCAAAACCACTGGTCAACCAAAAAAAAAACAGCAGTTTATGGCATGGAATTTAAAGAAACAGTTTTTAGGACTAATTTGAGGGTGCTGACTTCAAAATATGATCTTATATTTCCTCTATCACATCACGTTTTGCGCTATAGGTTATATATCCATTTTCATGAATTTCAAGAAAAAAAATTATCTTCTATTGAGTTAGTGGAGCAAAAGGGCCGGATGATATGGTTTATTTTTAATCAATCTCCCAATAAACTGGAGAATATTTCGTTTCTAGCCTTAACATGCATAAACATTCCCATTCTTTATGATACGAAAGTAAACAAAACACATTTCAACTTGCACAGCAATCGTCCGCAGTAGGTTTTATTTATTGAATTTTACATTGAATTGAAGTTATTTATTTGTATTTCGCCTGTTGTTTTCTTTTTTGTGAAAAACAATGCCTAAGGTGTAGGGTGGTTGTGGTCCAGCAAAATTCAAGGAACAAATCAGTAGCTAACAAAAAACTTCCTTTTTTTTTTTTCTTTTATTTGTCCGCAGTTGGTGTGTTGCTGCTCTAACAATGGCCTCTACATCTCACAGAAGAAAGTGCTCAAATGATCCCAAATATATTGTGCTACATCTGTGGAAGCTTACTTTGAAGGACTCTAGAGGCGCAACATTTACGACTTTTGTTTAAGAGCGTGTATTTTGCGTACTTCAAAGTACCACTTGGAGACCAAGACAAGCAGTGGGTCCTCACAAAGTGTGCCAAAACCTGTGTTGAGGACTTGAGATCATGGTCCAAGAAAGAAGGGCTAAACTAAGTTGGAGGCTATGGTTTGGAGAGACGAGAACCAAGCAATCATTTAGATGACTGCTATTTTCTGCCTGTCAATGTAAAAGGTTTCAAATAAAAAAAAAAGAAAATATTTGCAAATACCCAAGTAATATTGCCAATTGCAATAGATTCAGCTATTCGACCAGTTACCCATAGTGAAGAAATTACCTGTACCAATATTTACTGAGCTTCAAAAAAAATGATTTTTTGAAAACAGATCCTTCTGCTCACCTGCTCCCCACTGATGAAGAGACACTACAATATTTTTCAGCCATACTGATGAAGATTGTGACAAACCCTTCGTTTACTCAGTCTGCTGTGATGATTTGGTTAGAGATCCTTTATCTACCAAAAGAGTCCTGCTGAACTGTTGTCTTCAAGACTTGTGCAAGAGAAATCGAATGCTGAAAAACCCGGAACAGGTGTCTCATTGTATCGTAACAGGGAAGCAGGGAAATGCGTAGTTACTTCCATTCAGATGGCCAGCTTGGTTCTATGTACTGATGTAGAAGGGCTACTTATTTTTATGGGACTGCTAGCATATGATTCAAGGGATTGG
>JACEEZ010022097.1:50652-90594 GCA_016584305.1 Chionoecetes opilio
CCCATCTCAACTGGAGGATGAGCAGCAATAAATTTAATCTATCGCGTCCGAAACTCGACAACAAACTTAATCAATCTAGACAAATTGTATAACAGTACCACGTCCGAGGCACGACCAACGGACCAGGGATCCAATCCGAATTGGTATGCTATACAATGTCTTAATAATGAAACCAAATTTCCTGTAATTTCGTGGTCTGTTCAGTCTTGACCGGCGATAGATTAGTCATTGCTCCTCCATCCAGTTGAGGTGGGTTTGATAATATCGTCTCCACATTTACACCCTCTTTGGTAAGGTGGCTACGACACCCTGACCAGGGATTCCAATCCGACCGCTACATTTTTATACAGTAAATAATAATATTAAACAGTTCACACGATATAGGAAACAAGGAAAAAACATAAAAGAAGTGGAATTCTTATACTGGTAAACTAAATAAAAGAAAATTGAAAAAAGTATTCCTAACTCTGACTATCAATTATTTTCTTTTTTCTTTTCATGAAGCCAAATCTCATGAATGTATGAACGTATGTAGCCACACCTTTGATGTTTTGTTGTTGTGATTTGCTTCCTTTTCACTGCCATTATTTATTTATAATTGTGTAGTTGTTTTAGTTGTTCCATGGAATATTGTCCAAACATGAAACGACAGCATATAAAAGAAAACATCCAATGTACTGGACTAGTTTGCTGTGAAATGTTTATTGTCTTTATTCCAAAACATTTTTGGCGCCTAAAATCCATGGGAGAGGATAATAAAGCGGAAAATTGTTTCTTGCCATAAAGGAATCCGGCACCTCTGTATTCACCAGGAACGAGCAGGCCGGTTATGAGGAATACTGAGTACGTTCCGGCACGCCGCTGAATAGTTGCACCTCCGGGACATACATAGGATATTAGAGAATATTCGCCCGGTGAATTGTTAGTCTTTTGTGGGAAAGCGACTTGGCAAAAAAGGGATGTGGAGAGCGCTGATTGGCTGGCAGTCATTGCAATGGTGATGAGTGTCATGTGTTGTTTGATGTCGCTGATTGTTCGTGTGTGTGTGTGTGTGTGTGTGTGTGTGTGTGGGTGACATTATTTTGTCATTTGTTTGTTGTTGTTTTTAATACTTGTCTGATTTCCCTTGTTTGTTGTTCTTGTTTTGTGGTAATTCGTGCTGACTTATTTGGATGTAATTTTATTTATCAATTTTAATTGTTTTTAAAACAGTGTTTTTTCAAGTATTTCAATGTTTTTTGAAAAGCTAAAAAAATGTCGAGAAATTGGAAACATTATTCAGCACTTTTACACAACTATATTTTACAATGTTATGAGCTAAAAAATATTGCATTTTCATGAAATTTAGGTATCATTTTAATCCTAAAAACAACGTTTTTTCAAGTATTTTAATGCATTTTGGAAAGCCTTAAAAAGTCAAAATTTGACATTATTCAGCACTTTTACCACAACTATATTTTATAATATTATGAGTTTAAAATATGTATATTCATGAAAAATTTATGTACAATTTTTATTCTTAAAAAAAACAACGTTTTTTTTGAAGTGTTTTTTAATGTATTTTAATGATGCTAAAAAATGTCGAAAATTGACTTATCAGCCCTTTTTTTTGATAGAGAAATTTCAAAATGTTGTATTATAGTTGTTTGCGTTAGAAATTTCTATTTTAAAAAATACTGTAAGCTTATAATAGGTTTGAGAGTCTATATGTGATACAATTGTAGAGTATATGTTGTTTTTCATAGTTTCTTGTTAATTGTTGTGTTATATCATTAATAGAAGGAATTTACCTTATGATAATGCTTTATACCCTCAAAATGTGTCTTTTCCAATGCGTTTAGCTAGTTTAGCGGTGATATATAGTGTTTTCCTACAAATTGAAGTATTACAATCCTCTTTTAGAATAAATGACCTATTAAGTAGCTTACATTACATAAAGCTATTAAATAGAAGGAGTAAGAGTGTTATTTATTGTGATATAAACTGTATATTGCAACGTTTTTCATAGTTATTGTAAACGTAGCGTTATTGATATATACAAGTAGTTTTACTATCATATTGCTATAAACCCATTAAAATGTTGTGTTTTCCATGATATTAGCTAGTTATCGTGATATATAGCTGTTTTCCTACAAATTGAAGTATAAAATCCCCTTTTAGAATAATTGACACCTATAAGTAGCTTTACAATTATTTAGCTATTAAATATATGAGGAAGAGGTTATTAATTGTGATATACGGTATATATCAGCGTTTTCATAGTTTCTTGTAAACTGTAGCGTTATTGTTAATATACAAGTATTTTTACTTATCATATTGCTATAAAAACCATAAAAATGTAGTTGTTTCAATGATATTAGCTAGTTATCGGTGATCTATAGCTGTTTTCCTACAAATGAAGTATAAAATCCCTTTTAGAATAATTGAACCTATAAGTAGCTTACATTACATTAAGCTAATAAAAATAGAAGAGTAAGAGATTATTTATTGTGATATAAACGGTATATTGCAAGCGTTTTTCATAGTTTCTTGTAAACTGTAACGTTATTGTATATATACAAGTTGTTTACTATCATATTCGCTTAACCCATAAAATGTAGTGTGTTTCAATGGATAATTAGATAGTTCATCGGTGAATATATAGCTGTTTTCCTATAAATTGAAGTATAAAATCCTCTTTATTAGAATAATTTGCACCTATAAGTAGCCTACATTACATTAAGCTATTAAATAGAAGAGTAATAGGTTATTTAGTGTGATATAACTGTATATTGCAAGCGGGTTTTCATAGTTTCTGTAAACTGTAGCGGTTTATGATATATTACAAGTAGTTTACTTATGAGATTAGCTATAAAACCCATAAAATGTAGGGTTTCAATGATATTAGCTAGTGTATCCGGTGATATATAGCTGTTTTACCTACAAATTGAAGTATATTAAAATCCTCTTTTAGAGAAAGGATGCACCATAAAGTAGCTTACATTACATTAAGCTAATAAATAGAAGAGAAGAGGTTATTTATTGTGATATCTCGGTTATATTGCAAGCGTTTTTCATAGTTTTCTTGTAAACTGTAACGTATTGTATTGATACAAGTAGTTTACTGACATATGCTTAACCCATAAAATGGTAGTGTTGTCAATGATATTAGCTAGTTATCGTGATATATAGCTGTTTTCCTACAAAATTGATGTATAAAATTCCTCTTTTTTAGAAAAAATTTGCACCTATAAAGTAGCTTACATACATTAAGCTACTTACTTAAGCCTCTTACTCTTAATAAAAGAGTAAGAGGTTATTTATGTGATATAACGGTATATGCAAGGTTTTTTTATTAGTTTCTTGTAAACTGTAGCGTTATTGCTTATATATACAAGTAGTTTCACTTATCATATTGTGCTATAAACCCTAAAAATGTAGTGTGTTCACTGATTTTAGCTAGTTATCATGAGAGTTGTTTTTTTCTACAAATGAAGTATATTCCTTACTATATGTAGCCAAATAGCTTTTGATATTTGCTTACAACTCTATTTTACAAAATTAAATAGCTAAAAATATGTGTTTTCATGCAATTAGGATATCAAATTTACTCTTAAAACATTTTTCAAGTATTTCAATGTTTTTTTGAAAGGCTAAAAAATGTCGAAATTTGGACATTATCAGCACTTTTACACAAACTATATTTTACAATGTTATGAGCTAAAAATATGCATTTTCATGAATTTAGGTATCAATTTTAATCCTAAAAACAACGTTTTTTCAAGTATTTTAATGCATTTTTAAAAGCCTTAAAAATGTCAAAATTTGACATTATCAGCACTTTACACAACTATATTTTATAATATTAAAAGCTTAAAATATGATATTTTTCATGGTAAAATATATGTATCAATTTATTCTTAAAACAACGTTTTTCAAGTGTTTTTAATGTATTTTTGAATGGCTAAAAAATGTGAAAAATTGACATTATTTCAGCTCTTTTTTGATAGCGAAATTCAAAAGTGGTTATTATAGTTGTTTCGTTAGAAATTTCTATTTTAAGCTACTGTAAGGCTTATAATAGGAGTTTGAGATTCTATATTGTGATACAATTGTATTATTATACGTGTTTTCATAGTTTCTTGTTAATGTTGTGTTATATCATTAATAGAAGGAATTTACCGTATGATAATGCTTTATACCCTCAAAAATGTGTTCCTTTTCAATGATTTTAGCTAGTTATCGGTGATATATAGCTGTTTTCCTACAAATTGAAGTATGCAATTCCTTTTTTTTTAGAATAATTTGGCACCTATAAGTAGCTTACATTACATTAAGCTGTAAATAGAAGCTTATAATAGGTTATTTATTGTTATTATAACGGTATATTGCAAGCGTTTTCATAGTTCTGTAAACTGTAGCGGTATTGTATATATATAAGTAGTTTTACTATTCCATATTGCTATAAACCCATAAAATGTTGTGTTTTCAATGATATTAGCTAGTTATCGGTGATATATAGCTGTTTTTCCTACAAATGAAGTATAAACTCTCTTTTTAGAAATAATTTCCACCTATAAGTAGCTTACATTACATTAAGCTATTAAATATAAGAGTAAGAGGTGATTTATTGTGATATAACGGTATATTGCAAGCGTTTTTCATAGTTTCTTGTAAACTGTAGCGTTATTGTATATATACAAGTAGTTTTACTTATCATATTGCTATAAACCCATAAAATGTAGTGTTTTCAATGATATTAGCTAGTTATCGGTGATATATAGCTGTTTTCCTACAAATTGATGTATAAAATCCTCTTTTTAAAATAATTAGACCTATAGTAGCTTACATTACATTAAGCTAATAAATAGAAGAGTAATAGGTTATTTATTGTGATATAACGGTATATTGCAAGCGTTTTCATAGTTTCTTGTAAACTGTAGCGTTATCGTATATATACAAGTAGTTTTACTTATCATATTGCTATAAACCCATAAAATGTAGTGTTTTCAATGATATTAGCTTTGATTATCGGTGATATATAGCTGTTTTCCTACAAAGTGAAGTATAAATCTCTTTTTAGAATAAAATGCTCTATAAGTAGCTTACATTACATTAAGCTAATAATAGAAGAGTAAGAGGTTATTTATTGTGATATAACTGTATATTGCAAGCAGCGTTTTTCATAGTTTCTTGTAAACTGTAGCGTTATTGTATATATACAAGTAGTTTTACTTATCATATTGCTATAAACCCATAAAATGTAGTGTTTTCAATGATATTAGCTAGTTATCGGTGATATGTAGCTGTTTTCCTACAAATTGATGTATAAAATCCTCTTTTTAAAATAATTAGACCTAGAAGTAGCTTCCATTACATTAAGCTAATAAATAGAAAAGTAATAGGTTAATTATTGTGATATAACGGTATATTGCAAGCGTTTATCATAGTTTCTTGTAAACTGTAGCGTTATTGTATATATACAAGTAGTTTTACTTATCATATTGCTATAAACCCTATAAATGTAGTGTTTTCAATGATATTAGCTAAATATCGGTGATATATAACTGTTTTCCTACAAATTGAAGTATAAAATCCTCTTTTTAGAAAAATTTGCACCTATAAGTAGCTTACATTACCTTAAGCTATTAAATAGAAGAGTAAGAGGTTATTTATTGTGATATAACTGTATATTGCAAGTGTTTTTCATAGTTTCTTGTAAACTGTAGCGTTATTGTATATATACAAGTAGTTTTTACTTATCATATTGCTATAAACCCTTAAAATGTAGGTTTCAATGATTTTAGCTGGTTATCAGATGAAGAGTTGTTTTTTTCTACAAATTGAAGTATATTCTGTTATATATGTAGCTAAATAGCTTTTGCTATTTGCTACAACCATATTTTTTTTTGTACAAAATTAATAGCTTTAAAAATATGTATTTTTCATGATAATTTAGAATCAATTTTAATCGTAACAATTTTTTTTCAAGTATTTCATGTTTTTTGAAAGGCTAAAAATGTCGAAAATTTGACATTATTCAGCCCACTTTAACACAACTATATTTTTACAATGTTATGAGCTAAAAATATGCATTTCATAGAAATTTACGTATCAATTTAATCCTCAAACAACATTTTTTCAAGTTTTCTAATGCATTTTTGAAAGCATTAAAAATAGTCAAATTTGACATTATTCAGCCCTTTTACACAAATAATTTTATAATATTAAGAGCTTAAAATATGTGATTTTTCATGTAAATGATGTATCAATTTAATTCCTAAAAACAACGTTTTTACAAGTGTTGTTAAGGATATTTTGAAGCGGCTAAAAAAAAAATGTCGAAAATTGACATTATTCAGCCCCTTTTTTGATAGAGAAATCAAAATGTGGTATGTATAGTTGTTTTCGTAGAAAGTTCTATTTTAAAACTACTCTAAGCCTTATAATAGGAGTTTGAGAATCTATATTGTGAACAATTGTATATTATACGTGTTGTTGCATAGGTTCTTGTTAAATTGTATTGTGTTATATCATTAATAGAAGGAAGTTACCTTATGATTATGCTTATACCTCAAAATGTTTTTTTTTCTGTTCTTTTCAATGATTTAGCTAGTATCGAGCCTATATAGCTGCTTTTCTACAAATTGAAGTAGACAACCTTTTTTTGGATAATTTGCACCTATAGTAGCTTACATTACATTAGTATAAATAGAAGAGTAATAGGTTTATTATTGTTATATAAACGGTATATTGCAAGGTTTTTCTTAGTTTCTTGTAAACTGTAGCGTATTGTATATATACAAGTAGTTTCTGTTATCATATTGCCCTATAAAGCATAAAAATGTAGTGTTTTCAATGAATATGAGCTAGTTATCGGATATATAGCTGTTTTCCTACAAATTGAAGTATAAAAATCGTCTTTTTTAGAATAATTCCACCTATAAGTCAGCTTACATTACATAAAGCCTATTAAATAGAGAGTAATAGGTTTATTAGGTGATATAACTGTATATTGCAGCGGTTTTCATAGTTTCTTGCTAAACTGTAGCGTTGATTGTATGACTATACAAGTAGTGTACGTATGATTATGCTATAACCATAAAATGTAGGTGTTTCAATGATGATAGCTACTTATCGGTGATTATAGCTGTTTTCCTACAAATTGAAGTATAAAATCTTTCTTTTTAGAGAAAGATGACACATATAAGTAGCTTACATTACATTAGCTAATAAATAGAAGAGGAATAAGGTATTTATTGTGATATATCGGTATATTGCAGCGTTTCTTCATCTGTTTTCTTGTAAACTGTAATGTCTATTGTCTATATATACAAGTAGTTTTACTTATTCATAATTGCTCTAAACCCAATAAAATGTAGTGTTTCAATGATATTAGCCTAAGATTATCGGTGATAATAGCTGTTTTCCTACAACAATTGATGTATAAAATCCTCTTTTTAGAAAAATTTGCACCTATAAGTAGGCTAACATTACATAAGGATATTAAATAAAAGAGTAAAGAGGTATTTATTGTGATATTAACGGATATTGCAAGTGTTTTTTATAGTTTCTTTTAAACTGCTAGCGTTATCGTATATATAACAAAGTTTTACTTATCATATGACTATAAACCCTAAAAAATGTAGTGTTTTCAATGATTTTAGCTAGTTATCCAGTGAAGAGTTGCGTTTTTTTTTACAAATTGAAGTATATTTCTTTATATATGTAGCTAATAGCTTTTGATATTTGCTACAATTATTTTACAAAATTAATAGCTAAACAATATGTATTTTTCATGCAAAACTTAGATATCAATTTTAACTTAAAAACAAAATTTTTGTCCCAAGGTATTTCAATGTTTGTTTTTGAAAGGCTAAAATGTCGAAATTTGACATATTAGAACTTTTAAACAACTATATATACAAGTTATGAGCTGGAAATATGCATTTCATGAAATTTAGGTATCAATTTATCTACAAAACACGTTTTTCAGATTTTAAGCATTTTCTAAAAGGCCTTAAAAAATGTCAAAATTTGACACTATTCAATGCACTTTTTACACAACAAGATTGTATTAATATTAAAAAGCTTAAAATATGTATTTTTTCATGAAATATATGTATCAATTTTATTCTTTTAAAAAACAAACGTTTTTCAAGTGTTTTTAATTGTAATTTTGAATGGCTAAAAAAAATCGTCGAAAATTGACATTACTTCAGCCCTTTTTTTGATAGAGAAAATTTCAAAATGTGGTATAATAGTTGTTTTCGTTGGGAAATTTCTATTTTAAAAAAAAAAACTTAACTGTTTTTTACAGGCTTAATTTTAAAAAATAGGGGGGGGGAAAGTTTTTTTTGGGAGGATTTTGTTTTTTTTCTATAATGTTTGATTTTTTTAAATTTAAAACCGAAATTGGTCTAAAATAGTGTAACGTGTTTTTTCCTTAGTTTCTTGTTAACAAATTGTTGGTGTTTTATACTCATTAATTAGGGGAAGGGGAAAAATTTTTTTAACCCCTTATGATAATGGGCTTTTTTATAAACCCCCCTCAACAAAAAAAATGTGGGTTCTTTTTTCAAATGAAAAATTTTAACAGGCTAGGTTTATTCCGGTTGATATTAATAAGCATTGTTTTTCCTTAACAACAAAAAAACAAAAATTTTGAAAGTTATCTTTTTACCCCAAAATCCTTTTTTTTTTTTTTAAGTGGAATTTAAAATTTTTTTTTGCACATATTAAAACTAAACAAGGCTTAAAAACAATTTTGTTAACAATTTTAAAAAGGGGCTAAAAAATTAAAAAAAAAAAGTAGGGAAAGGAATTAAATAAGGGTTTTATTGTTTTTAATGTTAAATTAATAAATAAAAAAAAAACCGGTTATTATTGGCAAAAAAAAAAAAAAAAAAAAAACAGCCCCCGGGTTTTTTTTTTTCCATAGTTTTTTTTCCTTGGTAAAAAAAACCAAAAAAAAAAAAAACTGTTAAGGGGGGGGCGGTGAAATGGTTAATAATTTATAAAAAAGTTGAAGGGGGGGTTTTTTTTTAAAAACTTAATTTTTTTTTTTTTTTCATTTATTTGGGCTATTAACAACAAAAAAACCCCATTAAAAAAAAAAAAAAAAAATGGGTTGTGTTTTCAATGTGATATTTAGCTAGTTATCGGTGATATATAGCTGTTTTCCTTACAAATTGAAGGTATAAAATCCTCTTTTAGAATAATTTGACACCTATAAGTAGCTTACATACATTAAGCTATTAAATATAAGAGTAAGAGGTTAATTTATCTGTGATATAACGGTGTTATTGCTCTCAAGCGTTTTCATAGTTTCTTGCTAAAACTGCTAGCGTTATTGTATATATACAAGTAGTTTACTTATCATATGCTATAAACCCATAAAATGTAGTGTTTCAATGATATTAACTACTGATCGGTGATATAATAGCTGTTTTCTACAAATTTATTGTATCAAATCCTCTTTTTAGAATAATTTGCACTATAGTAGCTTACATTACATTAGCTAATAAATAGAAGGAGTAATGGTATATTTATTGTATGTACGGTATATTTTAAGTGTTTTTCACAGTTCTTGTAAACTGTAGCCGTTATGGTATATATATAATTAGTGTTACTTATCATATTAGCTATTAAACCATAAATGTAGTGTTTTCAATGATATTAGCTAGTTATCGGTGATATATCAGCTGCTTTCCTATAAATTGAAGTATAAAATCCTCTTTTAGAATAATTTGTATATATACGCTAAGTAGGTTACATTACATTAAGCTATTAAATAAGAAGAGTAATAGTTATTTAGTGTGATATAACTGTATATTGCTAGCGTTTTTCATAGTTTCTTGTAAACTGCTAGCGTTATTGTATATAATTTACAAGTAGTGTTACTTCTCATATTGACTATAACCCATAAAATGTTAGTTTTTCATGATATTAGCTAGTTATCGGTGCATATAGCTGCTTTCTTACAAAGTGAGTATAAAATCATCTTTTTAGAATAAAATGCACCTATAGTAGCTCTACATTTACATTAAGCTAATAAATAGAAGAGTAAGAGGTTATTTATTGTGATTATAACCGGTATATTGCAAGCTATATTTTCATAGTTCTTGTAACGTAACGTTATTGTATATATACAAGTAGGTTTACTTATCATATTGCTATGAAACCAATAAAATGTAGTGTTTCAATGATATTAGCTAGTTATCGGGAATTATATATAGCTGTTTTCCTATAAATTGAAGTATAAAATCCTCTTTTTAGAATAATTTCCACCTATAAGTAGCTTACATTACATTAGTTATAAATAGAAGAGTAATAGGTTATTTATTGTGAATATACTGTATATTGCAAGCGTTTTTACATAGTTTCTTGTAAACTGTAGCGTTATTGTATATATACAAGTAGTTTACTTATATATTGCTATAAACCCATAAAATGTAGTGTTTTTTAATGATATTAGCTAGTTATCGGTGATAATAGCTGTTTTCCTACAAATTGAGTATAAAATCCTGTTTTTAGAATAAATTTGACTATAATGCTTACCTTAAAATAAAACCCAAAAAAAGAGTTAAAAGGTTATTTATTTTTGAATTAAAGGTATTTGCAAGCGTTTTTTTTTAGTTTTTTTGTAAACTGTACGTTTTTTGTTATATCAATATTTTTCTTATCATATTGCTATAAACCCATAAAAAGTTGTGTTTTTTAAAGATATTTCCTTTGAAAATCGTGTATATTTCTGTTTTCCCCAAAAAATTGAAGTATAAAAAACCTCTTTTTAGAAAAATTTTCACCTAAAAAGTAAACTTACTTACAATAAGCTATTAAATAGAAGAGTAAGAGGTTTTTTTTGTGATAAAAACTTTATTTGCAGGGGTTTTTTTATAGTGTCCCCCTTTTAAAAGTACGTTTTTTGTATAATTTCAAGTATTTTACTTATCATTTGCTATAAACCCAAAAATGTAGTGTTTTTCCCTTATTTTCCTAGTTATCGGGGGATATTAGCTGTTTTTTTCCCATAAAACGTAGTATAAAAAACCCTTTTTTTTAAAAATTTGCACCTATAAGTACCCACTTACATTTAAACTATTAAAGAGAAATAATGGGTTATTTATTTGTGATATAATGTTTTTATTACAAGCGTTTTTTCATATTTTTTTTAAAAATGTAGCGTTTTTTATAATACAAATAGTTTTACTTATTCCCTATTGCTATAAAACCCCTAAAATGTAGTGTTTTCCAAAGAATTAGCTAATTATCGGTTTATATATAACTGTTTTCCCCACAAATTTGAAATAAAAACCTCCTTTTTTGAGTAAGATTTAGCTATAAATTTGCTTACTTTCTTTTAAAATTTAAAAAATAGAAAAGTAAGAGGGTTTATTTATTTGGGTATCCCCGGTATATTGCCCAAGGGGTTTTTTTATAGTTTTTTTGTAAAATGTAACGTTATTGTATATATAAAAAGTAGTTTTACCCTTTCGTATTGCTTTTAAAACCCCTAAAAAGTGTGTTTTCAAAGATTTAGCTAATATCGGGTTATTATACCCGTTTTTCCCAAAAAATTTAAGTATAAAATCCCTTTTTTTGAAAAAAAAATTTTTAAACCCATAAGTCGCTTACTTACTAACTATTAAAAAGAACGTAAGAGGTTTTTATTGTGAAAAACTGTATATTTCAATCGTTTTTTAAAAGTTTTTTTGTAAACTGTAGCGGGTTTTTGTTATATAAAAAATTTTACTTTCATATTGCATAAAAACCCCCCAAAAATTTTGTGTTTTTTAAAGATATTAACCCAGTTTTTTCGGTGATATTAGCTGTTTTCCTTTTAATTGTAGTATAAAATCCTCTTTTTAGAAAAATTTTTCACCTATAAGTAGCTTAAAATTACTTGCTATTAAATAGAAAAAATAGGGTTTTTTATTGGGATTAACTGTTATTGCAAGCGTTTTTCATAGTTTCTTGTAAAATGTAGGGGTTATTGTATATATACAAATAGTTTTTTCTTATCATATTGCTTTTAACCCATAAATGTATGTTTTCAAAAGATATTACTTTGTTTTCGTGGGGGGTTAGCTGTTTTTTCCCACAAATTTAAGTTAAAATCCTCTTTTTTTAAATAAAAATTTCACCAAAAGAAAAAAAAAAAAAAAAAAAAAAAAAAAAAAAAACCAAAAAAAAAAAAAATAAAGTAGTTTTTCTTACATTAAGGGTTAAACCCCAAAAGTAATGGGTTTTTTAATTTATTTAACTGTATTATTAAGCGTTTTTCCAAAATTTCTTTAAAATTGGGGTTTTTGTAAAAATTTTCAAGTAAATTTTACTTCAAAATTTTTTAAAAAAAAGTAAAAGGGGTTTTTAATTGGGGTATTAAACGGTATATTGCCGTTTTTTCAAAAAAGTTTTTTCTTTTTAGAAAATTTTACCAAAGTAGTTTTTCTTACATTTGCTATTTAAAAAAAATTTAAAAGGGGTTTTTATTTTGATATTTATATTTAAGTTTTTTTTTCAAAAAGTTTTTCTTTTAAACTTTAGCTTTTATATTTTACACCTAGTTTTTCAAAATTTTTGCTAAAATTAAAAGTATTTTTTCCATGAAATTTTACTTTTTAAACTTAAAAAATTTTTTTTTTTCCCCCAAATTTAATATTTTTTTAAAGGCTAAAAAAGCTTTTGGAAAATTTTTTAAAAACTATATTTTACAAAATTTTTTACTAAAAAAAATTATTTTTTTGAATTTAAAATATCAATTTTTAAAACTTAAAAACTTTTTTTTTAAGATTTTTAAAGCATTTTTTTAAAACCTTAAAAATTTAAAATTTTTACATTTTTTTAGCACTTTTTCCAAATATATTTTTTTAATATTTTAAAACTTAAAAAGGGATTTTTCATGAAAATTTTTGTATCAATTTTTTTTCTTAAAAAAAACCCTTTTTTTAATTTTTTTTAATGGGATTTTTTTAAAATTCTAAAAAATGTCGAAAATTGACATTATTCAGCCCTTTTTTTGATAGAGAAATTCAAAATGTGGTATTATAGTTGTTTGCGTTAGAAATTTCTATTTTAAACTACTGTAAGCTTATAATAGGAGTTTGAGACTCTAGATTGTGATACAATTGTATATTATACGTGTTTTTCATAGTTTCTTGTTAATTGTTGTGTTATATCATTAATAGAAGGAATTTACCTTATGATAATGCTTTATACCCTCAAAATGTGTTCTTTTCAATAATTTTAGCTAGTTATCGGTGATATATAGCTGTTTTCCTACAAATTGAAGTATACAATCCTTTTTTTTAGAATAATTTGCACCTATAAGTAGCTTACATTACATTAAGCTAGTAAATAGAAGAGTAAGAGGTTATTTATTGTTATATAACGGTATATTGCAAGCTTTTTTCATAGTTTCTTGTAAACTGTAGCGTTATCATAGTTTCTTGTAAACTGTAACGTTATTGTATATATACAAGTAGTTCTACTTATCACATTGCTATAAACCCATAAAATGTAGTGTTTTCAATGAAATTAGCTAGTTATCGGTGATATATAGCTGTTTTCCTATAAATTGAAGTATAAAATCCTCTTTTTAGAATAATTTGCACATATAAGTAGCTTACATTACAATAAGCTATTAAATAGAAGAGTAAGAGGTTATTTATTGTGATATAACTGTATATTGCAAGCGTTTTTCATAGTTTCTTGTAAACTGTAGCGTTATTGTATATATAAAAGTAGTTTTACTTATCATATTGCTATAAACCCATAAAATGTAGTGTTTTCAATGATTTTAGCTAGTTATCGGTGATATATAGCTGTTTTCCTACAAATTGATGTATTAAATCCTCTTTTTAAAATAATTAGACCTATAAGTAGCTTACATTACATTAAGCTAATAAATAGAAGAGTAATAGGTTATTTATTGTGATATAACGGTATATTGCAAGCGTTTTTCATAGTTTCTTGTAAACTGTAGCGTTATTGTATATATACAAGTAGTTTTACTTATAATATTGCTATAAACCCATAAATTGTAGTTTTTTCAATGATATTAGCTAAATATCGGTGATATATAACTGTTTTCCTACAAATTGAAGTATAAAATCCTCTTTTTAGAAAAATTTGCACCTATAAGTAGCTTACATTACATTAAGCTATTAAATAGAAGAGTAAGAGGTTATTTATTGTGATATAACGGTATATTGCAAGTGTTTTTCATAGTTTCTTGTAAACTGTAGCGTTATTGTATATATACAAGTAGTTTTACTTATCATATTGCTATAAACCCTTAAAATGTAGTGTTTTCAATGATTTTAGCTAGTTATCAGTGAAGAGTTGTTTTTTTTCTACAAATTGAAGTATATTTCTTTATATATGTAGCTAAATAGCTTTTGATATTTGCTACAACTATATTTTACAAAATTAATAGCTAAAAATATGTATTTTTCATGAAATTTAGATATCAATTTTAATCTTAAAACAATGTTTTTTCAAGTATTTCAATGTTTTTTTGAAAGGCTAAAAAATGTCGAAATTTGACATTATTCAGCACTTTTACACAACTATAATTTATAATGTTATGAGCTAAAAATATGGATTTTCATGAAATTTAGGTATCAATTTTAATCCTAAAAACAACGTTTTTTCAAGTATTTTAATGCATTTTTGAAAGCCTTACAAATGTCAAAATTTGACATTATTCAGCACTTTTACTCAACTATATTTTATAATATTAAGAGCTTAAAATATGTATTTTTCATGAAATTTATGTATCAATTTTATTCTTAAAAACAACGTTTTTTCAAGTGTTTTAATGTATTTTTGAATGGCTAAAAAATGTCGAAAATTGACATTATTCAGCCCTTTTTTTGATAGAGAAATTCAAAATGTGGTATTATAGTTGTTTGCGTTAGAAATTTCTATTTTAAACTACTGTAAGCTTATAATACGAGTTTGAGACTCTATATTGTGATACAATTGTATATTATACGTGTTTTTCATAGTTTCTTGTTAATTGTTGTGTTATATCATTAATAGAAGGAATTTACCTTATGATAATGCTTTATACCCTCAAAATGTGTTCTTTTCAATGATTTTAGCTAGTTATCGGTGATTTATAGCTGTTTTCCTACAAATTGAAGTATACAATCCTTTTTTTTAGAATAATTTGCACCTATAAGTAGCTTACATTACATTAAGCTAATAAATAGAAGAGTAAGAGGTTATTTATTATTATATAACGGTATATTGCAAGCGTTTTTCATAGTTTCTTGTAAACTGTAGCGTTATTGTATATATACAAGTAGTTTTACTTATCATATTGCTATAAACCCATAAAATGTTGTGTTATCAATATTATTAACTAGTTATCGGTGATATATAGCTGTTTTTCTACATATTGAAGTATAAAATCCTCTTTTTAGAATAATTTGCACCTGTAAGTAGCTTACATTACATAAAACTATTAAATAGAAGAGTAAGAGGTTATTTATTGTGATATAACTGTATATTGCAAGCGTTTTTCATAATTTCTTGTAAACTGTAGCGTTATTGTATATATACAAGTAGTTTTACTTATCATATTGCTATAAACCCATAAAATGTTGTGTTTTCAATGATATTAGCTAGTTATCGGTGATATATAGCTGTTTTCCTACAAATTGATGTATAAAATCCTCTTTTTAGAATAATTTGCACCTATAAGTAGCTTACATTACATTAAGCTAATAAATAGAAGAGTAATAGGTTATTTATTGTGATATAACGGTATATTTTAAGCGTTTTTCATAGTTTCTTGTAAACTGTAGCGTTATTGTATATATACAAGTAGTTTTACTTATCATATTGCTATAAACCCATAAAATGTAGTGTTTTCAATGATATTAGCTAGTTATCGGTGATATAGAGCTGTTTTTGTCCTATAATTGAAGTATAAAATCCCTTTTTAGAATAATTTGCCCTATGAGTAGCTTACATTACATTAAGTTATTAAATATAAGAGTAATAGGTTTATTTAGTGTGATATAACTGTATATTGCAAGCCGTTTTTTCATAGTTTCTGTAAACAGTAGCTTTATTGTATATTATCAAGTCGTTTTACTTATCATATTGCTATAAACCCATAAAATGTAGTGTTTTTCAATGATATTGCTATTATCGTTGATATATACTGTTTCCTACAATTGAAGTATAAAATCCTCTTTTTAGAGAAAGGAGCACCTTATAAGTCGCTTACATACATTAAGCTAATAAATAGAAGAGTAAGCAAGGTTATTTATTTGTGATATAACGGTATCATTTGCAAGCGTTTTCATAGTTTCTTTGAACTGTAACGTTTATTGTAATATATACAAGTAGTTTTACTAATCTATTGATGAAACCCTAAAATGTAGTATTTTCAATGATATTAGCTAGTTATCGGTGATATATAGCTGTTTTCCCTACAAATTGACTGTATAAATCCCTTTTTAAAATAATTTTCACCTATAAGAGTAGCTTCATTACCTTAAGCCTAATAAATAGGAGAGTAATTAGGTTTATTTATTGTGATATAACGGTATATTGCAAACAGCGTTTTTCATAGTTTTTCTGGTAAACTGTAGCGTTAATTGTATATAGATAACAATAGATTTACTTATTATATTGCTATAAACCCATAAATGTATTTTTTTTCATGGATTTATTAAATTCGGTATATATAGCTGTTTTCCTACAAATTGATGTAATAAAATTGCTCTTTTTAGAATAATTTGCCCTATAAGTAGATACATTACATTAAGCTAATAAATAAAGAGTAATAGGTTATTTATTTGTTATATAACGGATAGTTTTAAGCGTTTTTTTCATAGTTTCCTTGGAAACTGTAGCGTTATTGTATATATACAAGTAGTTTTACTTATCATATGCTATAAACCCATAAAATGTAGTTTTTTCAAATGATATTACTAAATATCGGTGATATATAACTGTTTTCCACAAATTGTAAGTAAAAATCCTCTTTTTAGAAAAATTTGCACTATAGTAGCTTACATTACTAAGCTCTTAAATAGAAGAGTAAGAGTTTATTTATTGTATATAACGGTATATTGCAAGGGATTTTTCATAGTTTCTTGTAAACTGTAGCGTTTAGTGTATATATACAAGTGTTTTACTTATCATATGCTATAAACCCTTAAAATGTATGTTTTATGATTTTAGCTAGTTATCATGAAGAGTTTGTTTTTTTTCTACAATTTAAGTATATTTCTTTATATATGTAGCTAAATAGCTTTTTGATATTTGCTACAACTATATTTTAACAAATTTAATGCTAAAAATATGTATTTTTCATGAAATTTTAGATATCAATTTTAATCTTAAAACACTTTTTTTCAAGTATTTCAATGTTTTTTGAAGGCTAAAATGTTCGACATTTACATTATTCAGCACTTTTACACAACTATAGGTTTATAATGTTTATCGAGCTTAAAAATATGGATTTTCATGAAATTTAGGTATCAATTTTTAAATCCTAAAAAACAACGTTTTTTCAAGTATTTTAATGCATTTTTGAAAGCCTTAAAAATGTCAAAATTTGACATTATTCAGCACTTTTACACAACTATATTTTATAATATTAAGAGCTTAAAATATGTATTTTTCATGAAATTTATGTATCAATTTTATTCTTAAAAGCAACGTTTTTTCAAGTGTTTTAATGTATTTTTGAATGGCTAAAAAATGTCGAAAATTGACATTATTCAGCCCTTTTTTTGATAGAGAAATTCAAAATGTGGTATTATAGTTGTTTGCGTTAGAAATTTCTATTTTAAACTACTGTAAGCTTATAATACGAGTTTGAGACTCTATATTGTGATACAATTGTATATTATACGTGTTTTTCATAGTTTCTTGTTAATTGTTGTGTTATATCAGTAATAGAAGGAATTTACCTTATGATAATGCTTTATACCCTCAAAATGTGTTCTTTTCAATGATTTTAGCTAGTTATCGGTGATTTATAGCTGTTTTTCTACATATTGAAGTATAAAATCCTCTTTTTAGAATAATTTGCACATGTAAGTAGCTTACATTACATAAAACTATTAAATAGAAGAGTAAGAGGTTATTTATTTGATATAACGTATATTGCAAGCGTTTTTCATATTTCTTGTAAACTGTAGCGTTATTGTATATATACAAGTAGTTTTACTTATCATATTGCTATAAACCCATAAAATGTTGTGTTATCAATGATTATTACTAGTTATCGGTGATATATAGCTGTTTTTTCTACAATTGAAGTATAAAATCCTCTTTTTTGAATAATTTGCACCTATAAGTAGCTTACATTACATAAAACTATAAATAGAAGAGTAAGAGGTTATTTATTGTGATATAACGTATATTTTCAAGCGTTTTTCATATTTCCTGTAAACTGTAAGCGTTATTGTATATATACAAGTAGTTTTACTTATCATATTGCTATAAACCCATAAAATGTTGTGTTTTCAATGATATTAGCTAGTTATCGGTGATATATAGCTGTTTTCCTACAAATTGATGTATAAAATCCTCTTTTTAGAATAATTTGCACCTATAAGTAGCTTACATTACATTAAGTTAATAAATAGAAGAGTAATAGGTTATTTAGTTTTGATATAACTGTATATTTGCAAGCGTTTTTCATAGTTTCTTGTAAACTGTAGCGTTATTGTATATATACAAGTAGTTTTACTTATCATATTGCTATAAACCCATAAAATGTAGTGTTTTCAATGATATTAGCTAGTTATCGTGATATATGCTGTTTTTCCTACAAATTGTGTATAAAATCCTCTTTTTAGAATAATTTGCACCTATAAGTAGCTTACATTACATTAAGCTAATAAATAGAAGAGTAATAGGTTTATTTATTGTGATATAAACGTATATTTTTAAGCGTTTTTTCATAGTTTCTTGTAAACTGTACGTTATTGTATATATACACAGTAGTTTTTTACTTATCATAGTGCTATAAACCCATAAATGTAGTGTAATTCCATGATATTAGTCTAGATATCGGTGATATATAGCTGTTTTCCTACAAATTGAAGTATAAAATCTCTTTTAGAATAATTTGCACATATAATAGCTTACCTTACAATAAGCTATAAAATAGAAAGACTAAGAGGTTATGTATTATTGTGATATAACTGTATATTGCAAGCGTTTTTCATAGTTTTCTTCCTTGTAGAACTGTAGCGTTATTGTATATATATACAAGTAGTTTTTAGAAACTATCACTATTGCTATAAACCCATAAATTAGTGTTTTCAATGATTTTAGCTAGTTTATCGGTGATATAGAGCGTTTTCCTACAAATTGATTAATAAAAATCCTCTTTTTAAAATAATTTTACCTATAAGTAGTTTTACATTTACATAAGCTAATAAATAGGAAGAGTAATAGGTTATTTATTGTGATATAACGGTATATTGCAAGCGTTTTTCATAGTTTTTCTTGTAAACGTAGCGTTATTGTATATTACAATAGTTTTCCTTATATATTGCTATAAACCCTAAAATGTAGTGTTCCATATATTAGCTAAATATCGGTGATATATAACTTTTTCCTACAAATTGAAGTATAAATCCTCTTTTTTTAGAATAATTTGCACCTATAAGTAAGCTTACATTACATTACTAATAAATATATGAGTAAGAGGGTTATTTATTGTGATATAACGGTTATATTGCAAATGTTTTTCATAGTTTTCTGTAAACTGTAGCGTTATTGTATATATACAACTAGTTTTACATATCATATTTGCTATAAACCCATAAAATGTTTGTGTTTTCAATGATATTAACGCTAGTTATCAGGTGATATATACTGTTTTACTACAAATTGAAGTATAAAATCCTCTTTTTAGAATATTTGCACCTAATAAGTAGCTTTACTTACATAAAGCTATTAATAGAAGTAAGAGTTATTATTGGATATTACTGTTATTTTCAAGCGTTTGTTCCTAGTTTCTTGTAAAACTGTAGCGTTATTATACACAAGTAGTTTTACTATTTATCATATTGCTATAGAACCATAAAATTGGTGGTTTTCAATGATATTACTATTTCGGTGATATATAGCTGTTTTCCTACAAATTGAAGTATAAAATCCTCTTTTTTAGAATAATTTTGCACCTATGTAGCTTCCTTACATAAGCTATTAAATCTCTGAGTAAGATTTTATTATTTGTGATATAACGTTTATTGCAAGCGTTTTTCAAAAATCGTTTCCTTGTAAACTGAAGCGTTATTGTAAATATGATACAGTATTTTTTTACACGTATCATATTGCTATAAACCCATAAAATGTACTGTTTTTCAATGATATTAGCGTCGTTATCGATGATATATATCTGTTTTCCCTACAATTGAAGTATAGTAAATCCTGCCTTTTTTAGAATAATTTGCCACCTATAATTAGCTTACCTTACATTAATCTATTAAATATATGGTAAGAGTTATTGGATTGTGATATAACGGTTATATTGCAAGCGTTTTTCATAGTTTCTTGTAAAACTGTAGCGTTATTGTATATATACAAGTATTTTTCTTATCATATTGCTATAAACCCATAAATGTATGTTTTTTCAATGATATTATCTAGTTATCGGTGATATATACTGTTTTCCCCCTACAATTGCAGTATAAAATCCTCTTTTTTAGAATAATTTGCACCTATAAGTACTTACATTACATTAGCAATAAACGAAAGAGTAATAGGTTATTTATTGTTTAGTACACGGTATATTTTAAAGCGTTTTCATAGTTTTCTTTAAAAACTGTAGCGTTATTGTATATATACAAGTATTTTTTTACTTATCCTATTGCTATAAACCCATAAAATGTAGTGTTTTCATGATCTTATCTAGTTATATCGTGATATATAGCTGTTTTTTTCCTATTAATTGAAGTATAAAATCCCTCTTTTTAGAGAAGATGCACCTATAAGTAGTTCTTACATTACTTAGCTAATAATAGAAGAGTAAAGAAGGTTATTTATTTGTGATATACGGTATATTGCAAGCGTTTTTTCATAGTTTTCTTGGAAACTGTAACAGATGTATTGTATATTACAAGTAGTTTTACTTATCATATTGCTATAAACCCATAAAATGTAGGTTTTCAATGATAGTAGCTAGTTATCGGTGATATATAGGCGGTTTTCCTAGAAATTGAGTTAAAATCCTCTTTTTAGAATAATTTGCACATATAAGTAGCTTACAATTACATAAGCTATTAATAGAAGTGTAATAGGTTTTTTCTGTGATATAACTGTATATTGCAAGCCGTTTTTTCATAGTTTCTTGAACTGTAGCGTTATTGTATATATACAAGTAGTTTTACTTATCATATTGCTATAAACCCATAAAATGTAGTGTTTTCAATGATTAATTAGCTAGTTTCGGTGATATATAGCTGTTTTTCCTACAAATTGAAGTATTAAAATCCTCTTTTTAGAATATTTGCACTATAATTAGCTTTCACAATTGAATAAAACTATTAAATAGAAAAGTAAGAGGTTATTTCTTGTGATATACTGTAATATTTGCAAGCGTTTTTCATAGTTCTCTTTGTTAAACTGACGTTTATTGATATATATACAAATGTTTTCCTTAGCATATTGCTATACAAACCCATAAATGTAGTGTTTTAAATGATATTGCTAAATATCGATGATATATAACTGTTTTCCTACAAATTGAAGTATAAAATCCTCTTTTAGAAAAATTTTGCCACCTATAAAGTAGCTTACAATTATAACAATTAAGCTATTAAATAGAAGAGTAAGAGGGTTATTTATTGGAGGGGGGGGGGGGGGGGAGAGGGGGGAGGGGGGGGGGGGGGGGGGGGGGGATATAACTGTATATTGCGAAGTGTTTTTTCATAGTTTCTTGTAAACTGTAAGCGTTATTGTATATATACAAATAGTTTTACATAGCTTATTGTCTATAAACCCATAAAATGTTGTGGTTTTCAATGATATTAGCTAGTTATCGGTGATATTGCTGTTTTAACCTAACAAATTGAAGTATAAAATCCTCTTTTGTAGATAATTTGCACCTATAAGTAGCTTACATTACATAAAGCTATTAAATAGAAAGTAAGAGGTTTATTTATTGTGATATAACTGTAATATTGCAAGCGTTTTTTCATAGTTTCTTGTAACTGTAGCTTATTATACACAAGTAGTTTTACTTATCATATTGCTATAGACCCATAAAATGTTTGTGTTTTTCTGATATTAGCTAGTTATCGTGATATATAGCTGTTTTCCTACAATTGAAGTATAAAATCCCCTTTTTAGAATAATTTTGCACTATAAGTTAGCCTTACATTCCATAAATGCTATTAATAGAATATTAGAGGTTATTTATTGTAATATCCTGTATATTGCCAAGCGTTTTTCATAGTTTCTTGTAAACTGGAAGCGTTATTGGTGTATAATATACACTATTTTTACTTATCATATTGCTATAAACCCATAAAATGTAGTGTTTTCATGTATTAGCTAGTTATCGGTGATATATGCTGTTTTAACTACCAAATTGAAGATAAAATCCTCTGTTTTAGAATAATTTGCACCTATAAGTACTTACATTACAATAAAGCTACGTAAATAGAAGAGTAAGATGTTATTTAATTGTGCTATAACTGTATAATATTGCGAAGCGTTTTTTCATAGTTTCTTGTAAACTGTAGCGTTATAACACAGTAGTTTTTACTTATCATAGTGCTATAGACCCATAAAATGTTGTGTTTTTCAATGTAATTAGCTAGTTATCGTGATATATAGCAGTTTTCCTAAAAACATTGAAGTATAAATCCTCTTTTATAGAATAATTTGCACTATAAAGTAGCTTACATTACATTAAGCTATTAAATATATTTAGTAAAAAGGTTATTATTGTGATATAACGTGTATATGCAAGCGTTTTCATAGTTTCTTGTAAAACTGTAGCGTTCTTGTATTATACAAGTATTTTGACTTATCCCTAGTGCTATAAACCCATAAAATGTAGTGTTTTCAATGATATTAGCTATTATCGGTGATATATTAGCTGTTTTCGTACAATTGAAGTATAAAATCCTCTTTTTAGAATAATTTGCCCCTATAAGTAGCTTACATTCATTAAGCTAATAAATAGAATGAGGTAAAATTTAGTTTATTTATTGTTATTGAACTGTATTATTTTTAAGCGTTTTTCATAGTTCTTGTAACTGTAAGCGTTATTGTATATATACACGTAATTTTTACTTCCATATTGCTTATAAACCCATAAAATGTAGTGTTTTCATGATATTAGCGAGTTATCGTGATATAGAGCTGTTTTCCTATAAATTGAAGTATAGAATCTCTTTTTAGAATAATTGCACATAAAGTAGCTTACATTACATTACGTTATTAAATAGAAGAGTAATAGGTTTTATTTAGTGTGATATAACTGTTATACGTTGCAAGCGTTTTTCATAGTTTCTTGTAAACTGTATCGTTTATTGTATATATCAAAGTAGTTTTACTTATCATATTGCTTAAACCCATAAAATTATGTTTGTTTTTCAATGATATTAGCTATTTATCGGGAAATATAACTGTTTCCTACAAATTGAAGTATAAATCCTCTTTTTAGAAAAATTTGCACCTAATAAGTAGCTTTATACATTACGTAGCTATTAAATACAAGAGTAAGAGTTCTTATGTGATATAACGGTATATTGCGCGTTTTTTTTCATAGTTTTCTTGTAAACTGTAGCGTTTTTTATTGGTATATATACAAGTAGTTTTACTTATCATATTGCTATAAATCCCTTAAAATTTAGTGTTTTCAAATGATTTTAGCTAGTTATCAGTGAAGAGTTTTTTTCTTCTACAAATTGAAGTATATTTCCTATTTTCTTTAAATATGTAGCTAAATAGCTTTTGGATATTTGCTTACAACTATATTTTATCAAAATCAATAGCTAAAAATTATGTATTTTTCCATGAAAATTTAGATATCAATTTTATCTTACACAATGTTTTTTTCAAGTATTTCATGTTTTTTTTGAAAGTCTTAAAAAAATGTCGAAATTTGACAAGTTATTCACACTTTTACACAACTATATTTTACAATGTTATGAGCTAAAAATATGCATTTTCATGAAATTTAGGTATCAATTTTAATCCTCAAAACAACGTTTTTTCAAGTATTTTAATGCATTTTTGAAAGCCTTAAAAATGTCGAAATTTGACATTATTCAGCACTTTTACACAACTATATTTTATAATATTAAGAGTTTAAAATATGTATTTTTCATGAAATTTATGTATCAATTTTATTCTTAAAAACAACATTTTTTTGAAGTGTTTTAATGTATT
The DNA here is from genome assembly GCA_016584305.1 of Chionoecetes opilio. Lineage (NCBI taxonomy): Eukaryota > Metazoa > Arthropoda > Malacostraca > Decapoda > Majidae > Chionoecetes > Chionoecetes opilio. The sequence goes on from JACEEZ010022097.1 coordinate 75,025, forward strand.
TTTAATGAGCTAAAAAATGTCGAAAATTGACATTATTCAGCCCTTTTTTTGATAGAGAAATTCAAATGTTGTATTATAGTTGTTTGCGTTAGAAATTTCTATTTATAACTACTGTAAGCTTATAATAGGAGTTTGAGAGTCTATATTGTGATACAATTTATTTTTATGTGTTTTTCATAGTTTCTTGTTAATTGTTGTGTTATATCATTAATAGAAGGAATTTACCTTATGATAATGCTTTATACCCTCAAAATGTGTTCTTTTCAATGAGTTTAGCTAGTTATCGGTGATATATAGCTGTTTTCCTACAAATTGAAGTATACAATCCTCTTTTTAGAATAAATTGCACCTATAAGTAGCTTACATTACATTAAGCTAATAAATAGAAGAGTAAGAGGTTATTTATTGTGATATAACGGTATATTGCAAGCGTTTTTCATAGTTTCTTGTAAACTGTAACGTTATTGTATATATACAAGTTGTTTTACTTATCATATTGCTATAAACCCATAAAATGTAGTGTTTTCAATGATATTAGCTAGTTATCGGTGATATATAGCTGTTTTCCTACAAATTGAAGTATAAAATCCTCTTTTTAGAATAATTTGCACCTATAAGTAGGTTACATTACATTAAGCTATTAAATAGAAGAGTAATAGGTTATTTAGTGTGATATAACTGTATATTGCAAGCGGTTTTCATAGTTTCTTGTAAACTGTAGCGTTATTGTATATATACAAGTAGTTTTACTTATGATATTGCTATAAACCCATAAAATGTAGTGTTTTCAATGATATTAGCTAGTTATCGGTGATATATAGCTGTTTTCCTACAAATTGAAGTATAAATCCTCTTTTTAGAAATTGCACCTATAAGTAGGTTACATTACATTAAGCTATAAATAGAAGAGTAAGAGGTTATTTATGTGATATATCTGGTATATTGCAAGCGTTTTTCATAGTTTCTTGTAAACTGTAACGTTATTGTATATATACAAGTAGTTTTACTTATCATATTGCTATAAACCCATAAAATGTAGTGTTTTCAATGATATTAGCTAGTTATCGGTGATATATAGCTGTTTTCCTACAAATTGATGTATAAAATCCTATAGAAACTATAAGTAGCTTACATTACATTAAGCTATTAAATAAAAGAGTAAGAGGTTATTTATTGTGATATAACGGTATATTGCAAGCGTTTTTTATAGTTTCTTGTAAACTGTAGCGTTATTGTATATATACAAGTAGTTTTACTTATATATTGCTATAAACCCATAAAATGTAGTGTTTTCAATGATATTAGCTAGTTATCGGTGATAATAGCTGTTTTCCTACAAATTGAAGTATAAAATCCTGTTTTTAGAATAATTTGCACCTATAAGTAGCTTACATTACATAAAACTATTAAATAGAAGAGCAAGAGGTTATTTATTATGATATAACTGTATATTGCAAGCGTTTTTCATAATTTCTTGTAAACTTTAGCGTTATTGTATATATACAAGTAGTTTTACTGATCATATTGCTATAAACCCATAAAACGTAGTGTATTCAATGATATTAGCTAGTTATCGGTGATATATAGCTGTTTTCCTACAAATTGAAGTATAAAATCCTCTTTTTAGAATAATTTGGACCTATAAGTAGCTTACATTACATTAAGCTATTAAATATAAGAGTAAGAGGTTATTTATTGTGATATAACGGTATATTGCAAGCGTTTTTCATAGTTTCTTGTAAACTGTAGCGTTATTGTATATATACAAGTAGTTTTACTTATCATATTGCTATAAACCCATAAAATGTTGTGTTTTCAATGATATTAGCTAGATATCGGTGATATATAGCTGTTTTCCAACAAATTGAAGTATAAAATCCTCTTTTTAGAATAACTTGCACCTATAAGTAGCTTACATTACAATAAGCTATTAAATAGAAGAGTAAGAGGTTATTTATTGTGATATAACTGTATATTGCAGGCGTTTTTCATAGTGTCTTGTAAACTGTAGCGTTATTGTATATATACAAGTAGTTTTACTTATCATATTGCTATAAACCCATAAAATGTAGTGTTTTCAATGATATTACCTAGTTATCGGTGATATATAGCTGTTTTCCTATAAATTGTAGTATAAAATCCTCTTTTTTGAATAATTTGCACCTATAAGTAGCTTACATTACATTAAGCTATTAAATAGAAGAGTAAGAGGTTATTTATTGTGATATAATTGTGATATAAAAAGTATATTACAGGGTTTTTATAGTTTCCCTTTTAAATGTACGTTATTGTATATATCCCAAATATTTTATTATCATATTGCTATAAACCCCTTAAATGTAGTGTTTTCAAAGTTTTGCTATTTTTCAGTGAAAAAGGTTTTGGGTTTTTTCTACAAAATTTAAATATATTTTTTTATATAGTAGCTAAATAGCTTTTTATATTTTCTACAAATTTTATTTTTTCAAAAAAAAAATAGCAAAAAAAATGTATTTTTTTTGAAATTTTAAAATCAATTTAATCCAAAACAAAGTTTTTTTAAGATTTCAATTTTTTTTTGCGGGGTAAAAAAGTCGAAATGACATTATTCGACTTTTCACAACATAATTTACAAAGTTTTTTAGCTAAAAATATGCATTTTTAATGAAATTTTGGTATCAATTTTAATCCTAAAAACAACGTTTTTTCAAATATTTTAAAGCATTTTTTTAAAGCCTAAAAAAAATTTAAAATTTGAATTATTCAGCACTTTTTTTTCCAAAAATTTTTATAAAATTAAAGCTTTTAAAAAATGTATTTTTTATGAAATTTATTTCAAATTTTTTTCTTTAAAACATCGTTTTTTCAAGTTTTTAATGATTTTTTAAGGGCTAAAAAATGTCGAAAATTGCATTATTCAGCCTTTTTTTTATAGAGAAATTCAAAAGTGGTATTTTAGTGTTTGCGTTAAAAATTTTTATTTTAAAAATACTGAAGCTTTTAAAAAGGAGTTTTAGACTCTATATTTGATAAATTGATATTATCGTGTTTTATAGTTTTTTTTAATTTTTGTGTTAATCATTAATAGAAGGAATGTACCTAAGAAATGCTTTATACCCCCAAAATGTGTTCTTTTTAAAAGATTTTAGCTAGTTTTTCGGTGTAATGTGTTTTTCCTACAAAATTTAAGATACTCCCTTTTTTTTTGAATAATTTGACCTATAATATTACTTACATTTTAAACTAATAAAAAGAAAGTAAGAGGTTATTTTGTTAATAACGGTATAGTGCAAGGTTTTTCTAGTTTTTGTAAAATGTAGCGTTTGTTATATCAAGTAGTTTTTCTTTTCATATTGCAATAAACCATAAAAAGTTTTGTTTTCAAAAGATTTAGTAGTTATCGGTGATATATAGTGTTTTCCCCCATATTGAAGTATAAATCCCCTTTTTTAAAAAATTTTCACCTATAAGAGCTTACTTTCATAAATATTAAATAGAAGACAAGGTTTTTTTATTGTGATATAACGTATATTGCAAGCGTTTTTAATTTCTTTTAAACTTTTGCGTTTTTGTAAATCAATATTTTACTTACATATTGTATAAACCCATAAATTAGTGTTTTCAAAGAATTTCTAGTTTTTGGTGAAAAATAGCTTTTTTCTACAAATTGAAGTATAAAATCCTCATTTAGAGTAAGAGCCCCCTATAAGTAGCTACATTCATTAAGCTAATAAAAAAGAAGGGGAAGAGGTATTTTTTGTGATATAACGGGATATTCAAAGGTTTTTATAATTTCTTGAAACTGTAGCGTTATTGATATAACAAGTAGTTTTTCTTTTCATATTGCTATAAACCCAAAAATTAGTTTTTCTGAATTAGTTTATCGGGGATAATTTGCTGTTTTCCCATAAATTGAAGTATAAAACCTCTTTTAGAATAAATTTTCACATATAGTAGTTACATTACATTAATTATTAAAAAAGAAGTGTAATAGGTTATTTTGTATTAACGTATATTGCAAAGGTTTTCATAGTTTCTTGTAAACGTAGCGTTATTGTATATATACAAATAGTTTTACTTTTATATTGCTATAAACCCCCTAAATGTAGGGTTTTTAATGAATTAGCTAGTTATCGGTGATAATAGCTGTTTCCTACAAATTGAAAATTTTAAAAACCGTTTTAGAATAATTGCACCATAAGTAGTTACTTACATAAAACATTAAATAGAAAAGAAGAGGTTATTTTTGTGATAAAACTGTATATTGCAAACCTTTTTCATAATTTCTTGTAAACTTTAGGGTTATTGTATATATCAAGTAGTTTTACTTTCATATTTTATAAACCCCAAAAATGTATGGGATTCAAAGATATTACTATTATCGGTGATATATAGCTGTTTTTTCCACATTTGAAGTTTAAAAAACCCCTTTTTTTGAAAAAAAATTTCACCAATAAGTAGCTTTCATTACATTTAAACTATTAAATAGAAAAGTAAGAGGGTTATTTATTTTGTATAATTGGATATAAAAAGTATATTACAAGTGTTTCAAGTTTTTTGTAAACTGTACGTTATTGTATAATACAGGTATTTTATTTTCAATTGCCTTTAAACCCTTTTAAAATGTAGGTTTTCAATGATTATCTAGTTCATGAAGGTTTTTTTCTTCTACAAATTGAAGTATAATTTTTTTTAATATGTAGCTATATAACCCTTTTGATATTTGCTACAACTTTTTTAAAAAAATTAAAAGAAAAAATATGTTTTTCATGAAAATTTTGATATCAATTTTTAAACTTTTAACAATGTTTTTTTTAAAATATTTTAATGTTTTTTGCAAGGCTAAAAAATGTCGAAATTTGACATTATTCGCAAATTTTACACAACTATATTTTCAATGTTATGAGCTAAAAATTTAAATTTTTATGAAATTTTAAATATCAATTTTAACCCAAAAAAAACGTTTTTTTTAAATATTTTAATCATTTTTTAAAACCTTTTAAAAAAGTCAAAATTGACATCATTCAGCACTTTTACACAACTATATTTATAATATTAAGAGCTTAAAATATGTATTTTTTCATGAAATTTAGTATCAATTTTTTTCCTAAAAAAAAAGTTTTTTTTAAGTGTTTTTTTGTTTTTTGAAGGGCCAAAAAAAAATTTGAAAAATTTAATTTTTCACCCCTTTTTTTATAGGAAATTCAAAAAAAGGGTTTATAGTTTTTTGCGTTTGAAATTTCATTTTTAAAAAAATGTAAGCTTATAATGGAGTTTTAGCTCTATATTGTGATACAATTTTATATTATCGTGTTTTTCTAGTTTCTTGTTAATTTTTTGTTATATCTTAAAAGAAGAAGTTACCTTATGATAATGCTTTATACCCCAAAAAAGTGTTTTTTTTCAATGATTTTAGCTATTATCGATTATATATAGGTTTTCCCAAAAATTTTAAATATACAACCTTTTTTTTAATAATTTGCTCCTATAAGTAGCACATTACATTAAACTAAAAAATAGAAAAGTAATAGGTATTTTTTTGTTTATAACGTATTGCAACGTTTTTCTAGTTTTTTGTAAACGTAGCGTTATTGTATATATAAGTATTTTTTTACATATTGCTATAAACCCATAAAATGTTGTGTTTTCAATGATATTAGCTAGTTATCGGTGATATATAGCTGTTTTCTTTCAAATTGAAGTATAAAATCCTCTTTTTAGAATAATTTGCACCTATAAGTAGCTTACATTACATAAAGCTATTAAATAGAGGAGTAAGAGGTTATTTATTGTGATATAACTGTATATTGCAAGCGTTTTTCATAGTTTCTTGTAAACTGTAGCGTTATTGTATATATAAAAGTAGTTTTACTTGTCATGTTGCTATAAACCCATAAAATGTAGTGTTTTCAATGATATTAGCTAGTTATCGGTGATATATAGCTGTTTTCCTTCATATTGAAGTATGAAATCCACTTTTCAGAATAATTTGCACCTATAAGTAGCTTACATTACATTAAGCTAATAAATAGAAGAGTAATAGGTTATTTATTGTGATATAACGGTATATTGCAAGCGTTTTTCATAGTTTCTTGTAAACTGTAGCGTTATTGTATATAGACAAATAGTTTTACATATCATATTGCTATAAACCCATAAAATGTTGTGTTTTCAATGATATTAGCTAGTTAACGGTGATATATAGCTGTTTTCCTATAAATTGAAGTATAAAATCCTCTTTTTAGAATAATTTGCACCTATAAGTAGCTTCCATTACATTAGGCTAATAAATAGAAGAGTAAGAGGTTATTTATTGTGATATAACTGTATATTGCAAGCGTTTTTCATAGTTTCTTGTAAACTGTAGCGTTATTGTATATATAAAAGTAGTTTTACTTATCATATTGCTATAAACCCATAAAATGTAGTGTTTTCAATGATTTTAGCTAGTTATCGGTGATATATAGCTGTTTTCCTACAAATTGAAGTATAAAATCCTCTTTTTAGAATAATTTGGACCTATAAGTAGCTTACATTACATTAAGCTATTAAATATAAGAGTAAGAGGTTATTTATTGTGATATAACGGTATATTGCAAGCGTTTTTCATAGTTTCTTGTAAACTGTAGCGTTATTGTATATATACAAGTATTTTTACTTATCATATTGCTATAAACCCATAAAATGTAGTGTTTTAAATGATATTAGCTAGTTATCGGTGATATATAGCTGTTTTCCTACAAATTGAAGTATAAAATCCTCTTTTTAGAGTAAGATGCACCTATAAGTAGCCTACATTACATTAAGCTAATAAATAGAAGAGAAAGAGGTTATTTATTGTGATATAACCGTATATTGCAGGCGTTTTTCATAGTTTCTTGTAAACTAACGTTATTGTATATATACAAGTAGTTCTACTTATCATATTGCTATAAACCCATAAAATGTAGTGTTTTCAATGATATTAGCTAGTTATCGATGATATATAGCTGTTTTCCTATAAATTGAAGTATAAAATCCTCTTTTTAGAATAATTTGCACATATAAGTAGCTTACATTACAATAACCTATTAAATAGAAGAGTAAGAGGTTATTTATTGTGATATAACTGTATATTGCAAGCGTTTTTCATAGTTTCTTGTAAACTGTAGCGTTATTGTATATATATAAGTAGTTTTACTTATCATATTGCTATAAACCCATAAAATGTAGTGTTTTCAATGATATTAGCTAAATATCGGTGATATATAACTGTTTTCCTACAAATTGAAGTATAAAATCCTCTTTTTAGAAAAATTTGCACCTATAAGTAGCTTACATTACATTAAGCTATTAAATAGAAGAGTACGAGGTTATTTATTGTGATATAACGGTATATTGCAAGTGTTTTTCGTAGTTTCTTGTAAACTGTAGCGTTATTGTATATATACAAGTAGTTTTACTTATCATATTGCTATAAACCCTTAAAATGTAGTGTTTTCAATGATTTTAGCTAGTTATCAGTGAAGAGTTTTTTTTTTCTACAAATTGAAGTATATTTCTTTATATATGTAGCTAAATAGCTTTTGATATTTGCTACAACTATATTTTACAAATTAATAGCTAAAAATATGTATTTTTCATGTAATTTAGATATCAATTTTAATCTTAAAACAATGTTTTTTCAAGTATTTCAATGTTTTTTTGAGAGGCTAAAAAATGTCGAAATTTGACATTATTCAGCACTTTTACACAACTATATTTTACAATGTTATGAGCTAAAAATATGCATTTTCATGAAATTTAAGTATCAATTTTAATCATCAAAACAACGTTTTTTCAAGTATTTTAATGCATTTTTGAAAGCCTTAAAAATGTCAAAATTTGACATTATTCAGCACTTTTACACAACTATATTTTATAATATTAAGAGCTTAAAATATGTATTTTTCATGAAATTTATGTATCAATTTTATTCTTAAAAACAACGTTTTTTCAAGAGTTTTAATGTATTTTTGAAGTTCTAAAAAATGTCGAAAATTGACATTATTCACCCCTTTTTTTGATAGAGAAATTCAAAATGTGGTATTATAGTTGTTTGCGTTAGAAATTTATATTTTAAACTACTGTAAGCTTATAATAGGAGTTTGAGACTCTAGATTGTGATACAATTGTATATTATACGTGTTTTTCATAGTTTCTTGTTAATTGTTGTGTTATATCATTAATAGAAGGAATTTACCTTATGATAATGCTTTATACCCTCAAAATGTGTTCTTTTCAATAATTTTAGCTAGTTATCGGTGATATATAGCTGTTTTCCTACAAATTGAAGTATAAAATCCTCTTTTTTAGAATAATTTGCACCTATAAGTAGCTTACATTACATTAAGCTAGTAAATAGAAGAGTAAGAGGTTACTTATTGTTATATAACGGTATATTGCAAGCTTTTTTCATAGTTTCTTGTAAACTGTAGCGTTATTGTATATATACAAGTAGTTTTACTTATCATATTGCTATAAACCCATAAAATGTTGTGTTTTCAATGATATTAGCTAGTTATCGGTGATATATAGCTGTTTTCCTACGAATTGAAGTATAAAATCCTCTTTTTAGAGAAAGATGCACCTATAAGTAGCTTACATTACATTAAGCTAATAAATAGAAGAGTAAGAGGTTATTTATTGTGATATAACGGTATATTGCAAGCATTTTTCATAGTTTCTTGTAATAACGTTATTGTATATATACAAGTAGTTTTACTTATCATATTGCTATAAACCAATAAAATGTAGTGTTTTCAATGATATTAGCTAGTTATCGGTGATATATAGCTGTTTTCCTACAAATTGATGTATAAAATCCTCTTTTTAAAATAATTTGCACATATAAGTAACTTACATTACATTAAGCTAATCAATAGAAGAGTAAGAGGTTATTTATTGTGATATAACGGTATATTGCAAGCGTTCTCTAGTTCTTTAAAACTAGATTTTGCACACATAAACCCATAATTAGGTTTTCAATGAATTAGCTANTAATAGGTTATTTATTGTTATATAACGGTATAGTTCAACGTTTTTCATATTTCTTCCTAAACTGTTAGCGTATGTATATATGTTACTTGTATATATAAAGTAGTTTACTTATCATATTGCTATAAACCATAAAATGTGTGTTTTCAATGATTTAGCTAGTTATCGGTGATATATAGCTGTTTTCTACAATTGAGTAAAAATCCTCTTTTTAGAGTAAGATGCACCTATAACTAGCTTACATTACATAAAGCTATTAAATAGAAGAGAAAGAGGTTATTTATTGTGATATAACTGTATATTGCAAGCGTTTTTCATAGTTTCTTGTAAACTGTAGCGTTATTGTATATATACAAGTAGTTTTACTTATCATATTGCTATAAACCCATAAAATGTAGTGTTTTCAATGATATTAGTTAATTATCGGTGATATATAGCTGTTTTCCTACAAATTGAAGTATAAAATCCTCTTTTTAGAATAATTTGCACCTATAAGTAGCTTACATTACATTAAGCTATTAAATATAAGATAGAGGCTATTATTGTGATATAACTGTATATTGCAAGCGTTTTTTCATAGTTTCTTGTAAACTGTAGCGTTATTGTATATATAAAGTAGTTTTACTTACATATTGCTATAAACCCATAAAATGTAGTGTTTTCAATGATTTTAGCTAGTTATCGGTGATATATAGCTGATTTCCTACAATGTGAAGTAAAAAATTCTCTTTTTAGAATAATTTGCACCTATAAGTAGCTTACATTACATAAAGCTATTAAAAAGAAGAGTAAGAGGTTATTTATTGTGATATAACTGTATATTGCAAGCGTTTTTCATAGTTTCTTGTAAACTGAATCGTTATTGTATATATACAAGTAGTTTTACTTATCATATTGCTATAAACCCATAAAATGTAGTGTTTTCAATGATATTAGCTAGTTATCGGTGATATATAGCTGTTTTCCTACAAATTGAAGTATAAAATCCTCTTTTTAGAATAATTTGCACCTATAAGTAGCTTACATTACATTAAGCTATTAAATATAAGAGTAAGAGGTTATTTATTGTGATATAACTGTATATTGCAAGCGTTTTTCATAGTTTCTTGTAAACTGTAGCGTTATTGTATATATACAAGTAGTTTTTACTTATCATATTGCTATAAACCCATAAAATGTAGTGTTTTCAATGATATTAGCTAGTTATCGGTGATATATAGCTGTTTTCCTACAAATTGAAGTATAAAATCCTCTTTTTAGAATAATTTGCACCCATAAGTAGCTTACATTACATTAAGCTATTAAATATAAGAGTAAGAGGTTATTTATGTGATATAACGGTATATTGAAGCGTTTTTCATAGTTTCTGTAAACTGTAGCGTATTGTATATATACAAGTAGTTTTACTTATACATATGTATAAACCCATAAAATGTAGTGTTTTACAATGATATTAGCTAGTTATCGGTGATATATAGCTGTTTTCACTAAATTGAAGTATAAAATCCTCTTTTTAGAAATTTGCACCTATAAGTAGCTTACATTACATTAAGCTATTAAATAGAAGAGTAATAGGTTATTTAGTGTGATATAACGTATATTGCAAGCGTTTTCATAGTTTCTTGTAAACTGTAGCGTTATTGTATATATACAAGTAGTTTTACTTATCATATTGCTATAAACCCATAACATGTAGTGTTTTCAATGATATTAGCTAGTTATCGGTGATATATTGCTGTTTTCCTACAAATTGAAGTATAAAATCCTCTTTTTAGAGTAGATGCACCTATAAGTAGCTTACATTACATTAAGCTAATAAATAGAAGAAAAAAGGGTTTTTATTTTTATATAACGGTATTTTGGCGTTTTTCATAGTTTTTGAAAACTGACGTTATTGTAAATACAAGAGTTTTATTTATCATATTGCTAAAACCCATAAAATGTTGTTTTTCAATGATATTCTAGTTATCGGTGATATATGCTGTTTCCTAAAATTAAAGTAAAAAATCCTCTTTTTAGGTAGTTTGCACCTATAATAGCTTCATTACATTAAGCTAAAAAATAGAAGAGTAAGATTTATTGTAAAAACGGAAATATTGAAGGCGTTTTTCATAGTTTCTTGTAAACTGTAACGTTTTTGAATATACAGTAGTTTATTTATCATATTGCTATAACCCAAAAAATTTTGTTGTTTTCAATGATTTTAGAGTTATCGGTGATATATAGCTTTTCCTACAAATTTGAAGTAAAAATCCTTTTTTAGAGTAAATGCACTTTACTGTTACTTACATAAAGCTTTAAATGAAGGAAAGAGGTTATTTTTTTGTGATAAACTGTATATGCAAGCTTTTTTTATGTTTTTGTAAACTGTGCTTTATTGTATAAAAAAATTTTTTTATTTTACATATTGCTATAAACCCAAAAAATGTAGTGTTTTCAATGATTTTAGCTAATTATCGGTGATATATACTTTTTTCCTACAAATTGAAGTATAAAATCCTCTTTTTAAAATAATTTGCCCCTAAAAGTAGGTTCATTACATTAAGCTATTAAATATAGATATGGGCTATTTTTTGTGAATAACGTATTTGCAAGCTTTTTTTCTATTTTCTTTTAAACGTAGCTTTATTGTTATATACAAATAGTTTTATTTATCATTTTGCTAAAACCAAAAAATGTAGTGTTTTTCATGATTTTTAGCTATTTATCGGGTTTTATAGGTTTTCCTACAAATTGAAATAAAAAATCCTCTTTTTAGAAAAATTTTTCACCTATAAGTAGTTAAATTACAAAAGCTATTAAATAGAAGAGTAAGGGTTTTTATTGTGAAATAACTGTATTTCAAGCTTTTTTTCATAGATTCTTTAAACTGTACTTTATTGTATATATAAAAGTAGTTTTACTTATCATTTTTCTATAAACCCCCAAAAAATGTGGTTTTCAATGAATTAGTAGTTAGGGTTTATATGCTTTTTTCCACAAACTAAGATAAAAATCCTCTTTTTAAAATTTTGCACCTAAAAGTAGTTTAATTTAATTTAAGTAATAAATAAAAGAGTAATAGGTTATTTATTGTGATATAATGGTTTATTGAAAGGTTTTTTTCATAGTTTTTTTGTAAACTGTGCGTTTTGTATAATACAGATTTTTTCTGTCATATTGCTATAAAACCCAAAAAAAGTAGTTTTTTTCATGATGTTACTATTATCGTGATATATAGCTTTTTTCTACAAATTAAGTATAAAATCCTCTTTTAGAATAAATGCACCTATAATAGTTACTTTAAACAAAGCTATTAAATAGAAAGAGTAAGAGGTTTTTTATTGTGATAAAAAACTATATATTGCAAGCGTTTTTCATAGTTTCTTAAAAAATTTAGCGTTATTGTTTTATACAATAGTTTTACTATCATATTGCTATAAACCCAAAAAATGTTGTTTTTTCAATGATATTAGCAGTTATCGGTGATAATACTGTTTTCCTACAAGTAAGTAAAAAATTTCTTTTAGAATAATTTGCCCTAAGGTAGTTTAAATTTACTAAAGCATTAAATAGAAAGTAAGGGGTTATTTATTGTGATATCACAATGTATTTGAAAAAGCGTTTTTTCTAGTTTCTTGAAAAATAAAGCGTTATGGTAATATAAATAGTTTTTTTTACTTTTTGTTATAAACCCAAAAATTATTTTTTTTAAATAAATTTAGTATTTTATCGGTGTAATAGCTTTTTTCCTAAAAATTTGAGAATAAAACCCTTTTTTAGAAAAAATTTAAAACCATAAGTACCCCTTTAACTAAACTATTAAATAAAGAGTAAGAGGTTATTTTTTGTGATAAACTGTTATTGCAACTTTTTTTCATATTTCTTGTAAACTGTGCGTTTTGATATATAAAAGTATTTTTATTTATATATGAAAAAAACCCATAAAATTAGTGTTTTAAAATGATATTAGCAAATTTTATCGGTGAATATAGCTGTTTCCTAAAAATTGAGTATAAAATCCTCTTTTTAGAATAATTTGCACTATAAGTGTTTACTTTAATTAAGCTATTTTATAAGAGTATGAGGTTATTATTGTGTTTAAAACTGTATATTGCAAGCTTTTTTCAAGTTTCTTGTAAACTGTAGGTTTTGATATTAAAAGTAGTTTTATTTACATATTGCTATAAACCCAAAAAATTGTAGTGTTTTCAATGTTTTTAGCTATTGCGGGTATATAGCTGTTTTCCAAAAAATGAAGTATAGATTTCCTCTTTTTAAAAAAATTTGCACCATAATAGCTTACTTACTTTAAAGTTAAATAGAAGAGAATAGGTATTTTTTGGATAAAAGGGGGTTTTTTTGCAAGCTTTTTTTCATAGTTTTTGTAAACTGTAGCGTTTTGTATTATACAAGTAGTTTTCACATGGCTATAAACCCATAAAATGTTGTGTTTTCAATGATATTAGCTAGTTATCGGTGATATATAGCTGTTTTCCTACAAATTGAAGTATAAAATCCTCTTTTTAGAGTAGGATACACCTATAACTAGCTTACATTACATAAAGCTATTAAATAGAAGAGTAAGAGGTTATTTATTGTGATATAACTGTATATTGCAAGCGTTTTCCATAGTTTCTTGTAAACTGTAGCGTTATTGTATATATACAAGTAGTTTTACTTATCATATTGCTATAAACCCATAAAATGTAGTGTTTTCAATAATTTTAGCTAGTTATCGGTGATATATAGCTGTTTTCCTACAAATTGAAATATAAAATCCTCTTTTTAGAATAATTTGCACCTATAAGTAGCTTACATTACAATAAGCTAATAAATAGAAGAGTAAGAGGTTATTTAATGTGAAATAACTGTATATTGCAAGCGTTTTTCATAGATTCTTGTAAATTGTAGCGTTATTGTATATATAAAAGTAGTTTTACTTATCATATTGCTATAAACCCTTAAAATGTAGTGTTTTCAATGATTTTAGCTAGTTATCGGTGATATATAGCTGTTTTCCTACAAATTGAAATATAAAATCCTCTTTTTAGAATAATTTGCACCTATAAGTAGCTTACATTACAATAAGCTAATAAATAGAAGAGTAAGAGGTTATTTAATGTGAAATAACTGTATATTGCAAGCGTTTTTCATAGATTCTTGTAAATTGTAGCGTTATTGTATATATAAAAGTAGTTTTACTTATCATATTGCTATAAACCCTTAAAATGTAGTGTTTTCAATGATTTTAGCTAGTTATCAGTGAAGAGTTGTTTTTTTCTACAAATTGAAGTATATTTCTTTATGTATGTAGCTAAATAGCTTTTGATATTTGCTACAACTATATTTAAAAAAATTAATAGCTAAAAATATGTATTTTATCATTAAATTTAGATATCAATTTTAATCTTAAAACAATGTTTTTTCAAGTATTTCAATGTTTTTTTGAAAGGCTAAAAAATGTCGAAATTTGACATTATTCAGCACTTTTACACAACTATATTTTACAATGTTATGAGCTAAAAATATGCATTTGCATGAAATTTAAGTATCAATTTTAATCCTCAAAACAACGTTTTTTCAAGTATTTTAATGCATTTTTGAAAGCCTTAAAAATGTCAAAATTTGACATTATTCAGCATTTTTACAAAACTATATTTTATAATATTAAGAGCTTAAAATATGTATTTTTCATGAAATTTATGTATCAATTTTATTCTTAAAAACAACGTTTTTTCAAGTGTTTTAATGTATTTTTGAATGGCTAAAAAATGTCGAAAATTGACATTATTCAGCCCTTTTTTTGATAGAGAAATTCAAAATGTGGTATTATAGTTGTTTACGTTAGAAATTTCTATTTTAAAGTACTGTAAGCTTATAATAGGAGTTTGAGACTCTATATTGTGATACAATTGTATATTATACGTGTTTTTCATAGTTTCTTGTTAATTGTTGTGTTATATAATTAATAGAAGGAATTTACCTTATGATAATGCATTATACCCTCAAAATGTGTTCTTTTCAATGATTTTAGCTAGTTATCGGTGATATATAGCTGTTTTCCTACAAATTGAAGTATACAATCTTTTTTTTAGAATAATTTGCACCTATAAGTAGCTTACACAACATTAAGCTAATAAATAGAAGAGTAATAGGTTATTTATTGTTATATAACGGTATATTGCTAGCGTTTTTCATAGTTTCTTGTAAACTGTAGCGTTATTGTATATATACAAGTAGTTTTACTTATCATATTGCTATAAACCCATAAAATGATGTGTTTTCAATGATATTAGCTAGTTATCGGTGATATATAGCTGTTTTCCTACAAATTGAAGTATAAAATCCTCTTTTTAGAATAATTTGCACCTATAAGTAGCTTACATTAACTAAAGCTATTAAATAGAAGAGTAAGAGGTTATTTATTGTGATATAACTATATATTGCAAGCGTTTTCATAGTTCTTGTAAACTGTAGCGTTTGTATATATACAAGTAGTTTTACTTATCATATTGCTATAACCCATAAAATGTGTGTTTTCAATGATATTAGCTAGTTATGTGTATATAGTGTCCTATAGTTTTTCTTCTACTA
>JACEEZ010022097.1:90675-103639 GCA_016584305.1 Chionoecetes opilio
TGAATAAAGTTACGGTGATTATGCTGTTTCTAAACAAGTTTTACCATATGATAACTAATGTGTATTTCAAGAATCCTCTTTTTAGAGTAAGATGCACCTATTACTAGCTTACATTACATAAAGCTATTAAATAGAAGAGTAAGAGGTTATTTATTGTGATATAACTGTATATTGCAAGCGTTTTTCATAGTTTCTTGTAAACTGTAGCGTTATTGTATATATACAAGTAGTTTTACTTATCATATTGCTATAAACCCATAAAATGTAGTGTTTTCAATGATATTAGCTAATTATCGGTGATATATAGCTGTTTTCCTACAAATTGAAGTATAAAATCCTCTTTTTAGAATAATTTGCACCTATAAGTAGGTTACATTACATTAAGCTATTAAATATAAGAGTATGAGGCTATTTATTGTGATATAACTGTATATTGCAAGCGTTTTTCATAGTTTCTTGTAAACTGTAGCGTTATTGTATATATACATGTAGTTTTACTTATCATATTGCTATAAACCCATAAAATGTAGTGTTTTCAATGAGTTTAGCTAGTTATCGGTGATATATAGCTGTTTTCCTACAAATTGAAATATAAAATCCTCTTTTTAGAATAATTTGCACCTATAAGTAGCTTACATTACAATAAGCTATTAAATAGAAGAGTAAGAGGTTATTTATTGTGAAATAACTGTATATTGCAAGCGTTTTTCATAGATTCTTGTAAACTGTAGCTTTATTGTATATATAAAAGTAGTTTTACTTATCATATTGCTATAAACCCATAAAATGTAGTGTTTTCAATGATATTAGCTAGTTATCGGTGATATATAGCTGTTTTCCTACAAACTGAAGTATAAAATCCTCTTTTTAAAATAATTTGCACCTATAAGTAGCTTACATTACATTAAGCTAATAAATAGAAGAGTAATAGGTTATTTATTGTGATATAATGGTTTATTGCAAGCGTTTTTCATAGTTTCTTGTAAACTGTAGCGTTATTGTATATATACAAGTAGTTTTACTTATCATATTGCTATAAACCCATAAAATGTAGTGTTTTCAATGATGTTAGCTAGTTATCGGTGATATATTACTGTTTTCCTACAAATTGATGTATAAAATCCTCTTTTTAGAAAAATTTGTACCTATAAGTAGCTTACATTACATTAATCTATTAAATAGAAGAGTAAGAGTTTATTTATTGTGATATAACGGTATATTGCAAGTGTTTTTCATAGTTTCTTGTAAACTGTAGCGTTATTGTATATATACAAGTAGTTTTACTTATCATATTGCTATAAACCCTTAAAATGTAGTGTTTTCAATGATTTTAGCTAGTTATCAGTGAAGAGTTGTTTTTTTTCTACAAATTGGAGTATATTTCTTTATATATGTAGCTAAATAGCTTTGGATATTGTCTACAACTATATTTTACAAAATTAATAGCTAAAAATATGTATTTTTCATGAAATTTAGATATCAATTTTAATCTTAAAACAATGTTTTTTCAAGTATCTCAATGTTTTTTTGATAGGCTAAAAAATGTCGAAATTTGACATTATTCAGCTCTTTTACACAACTATATTTTACAATGTTATGAGCTAAAAATATGCATTTGCATGAAATTTAAGTATCAATTTTAATCCTCAAAACAACGTTTTTTCAAGTATTTTAATGCATTTTTGATAGCCTTAAAATGTCAAAATTTGACATTATTCAGCACTTTTACACAACTATATTTTATAATAGTAAGAGCTTAAAATATGTATTTTTCATGAAATTTATGTATCAATTTTATTCTTAAAAACAACGTTTTTTCAAGTGTTTTAATGTATTTTTTAATGGCTAAAAAATGTCGAAAATTGACATTATTCAGCCCTTTTTTTGACAGAGAAATTCAAAATGTGGTATTATAGTTGTTTACGTTAGAAATTTCTATTTTAAAGTACTGTAAGCTTATAATAGGAGTTTGAGACTCTATATTGTGATACAATTGTATATTATACGTGTTTTTCATAGTTTCTTGTTAATTGTTGTGTTATATAATTAATAGAAGGAATTTACCTTATGATAATGCATTATACCCTCAAAATGTGTTCTTTTCAATGATTTTAGCTAGTTATCGGTGATATATAGCTGTTTTCCTACAAATTGAAGTATACAATCTTTTTTTTTAGAATAATTTGCACCTATAAGTAGCTTACACAACATTAAGCTATTAAATATAAGAGTAAGAGGTTATTAATGTGATATAACGGTATATTGTAAGCGTTTTTCATAGTTTCTTGTAAACTGTAGCGTTATTGTATATATACAAGTAGTTTTACTTATCATATTGCTATAAACCCATAAAATGTTGTGTTTTCAATGATATTAGCTAGTTATCGGTGATATATAGCTGTTTTCCTACAAATTGATGTATAAAATCCTCTTTTTAGAGTAAGATGCACCTATAACTAGCTTACATTACATAAAGCTATTAAATAGAAGAGAAAGAGGTTATTTATTGTGATATAACTGTATATTGCAAGCGTTTTTCATAGTTTCTTGTAAACTGTAGCGTTATTGTATATATACAAGTAGGTTTACTTATCATATTGCTATAAACCCATAAAATGTAGTGTTTTCAATGATATTAGTTAATTATCGGTGATATATAGCTGTTTTCCTACAAATTGAAGTATAAAATCCTCTTTTTAGAATAATTTGCACCTATAAGTAGCTTACATTACATTAAGCTATTAAATATAAGAGTATGAGGCTATTTATTGTGATATAACTGTATATTGCAAGCGTTTTTCATAGTTTCTTGTAAACTGTAGCGTTATTGTATATATACAAGTAGTTTTACTTATCATATTGCTATAAACCCATAAAATGTAGTGTTTTAAATGATATTAGCTAGTTATCGGTGATATATAGCTGTTTTCCTACAAATTGAAGTATAAAATCCTCTTTTTAGAATAATTTGCACCTATAAGTAGCTTACATTACATTAAGCTATTAAATATAAGAGTAAGAGGTTATTAATTGTGATATAACGGTATATTGCAAGCGTTTTTCATAGTTTCTTGTAAACTGTAGCGTTATTGTATATATACAAGTATTTTTACTTATCATATTGCTATAAACCCATAAAATGTAGTGAATTCAATGATATTAGTTAATTATCGGTGATATATAGCTGTTTTCCTACAAATTGAAGTATAAAATCCTCTTTTTAGAATAATTTGCACCTATAAGTAGCTTACATTACATAAAGCTATTAAAAAGAAGAGTAAGAGGTTATTTATTGTGATATAACTGTATATTGCAAGCGTTTTTCATAGTTTCTTGTAAACTGAATCGTTATTGTATATATACAAGTAGTTTTACTTATCATATTGCTATAAACCCATAAAATGTAGTGTTTTCAATGATATTAGCTAGTTATCGGTGATATATAGCTGTTTTCCTACAAATTGAAGTATAAAATCCTCTTTTTAGAATAATTTGCACCTATAAGTAGCTTACATTACATTAAGCTATTAAATATAAGAGTAAGAGGTTATTAATTGTGATATAACGGTATATTGCAAGCGTTTTTCATAGTTTCTTGTAAACTGAAGCGTTATTGTATATATACAAGTATTTTTACTTATCATATTGCTATAAACCCATAAAATGTAGTGTTTTCAATGATATTAGCTAGTTATCGGTGATATATAGCTGTTTTCCTACAAATTGAAGTATAAAATCCTCTTTTTAGAATAATTTGCACCCATAAGTAGCTTACATTACATTAAGCTATTAAATATAAGAGTAAGAGGTTATTAATGTGATATAACGGTATATTGTAAGCGTTTTTCATAGTTTCTTGTAAACTGTAGCGTTATTGTATATATACAAGTAGTTTTACTTATCATATTGCTATAAACCCATAAAATGTAGTGTTTTCAATGATATTAGCTAGTTATCGGTGATATATAGCTGTTTTCCTATATATTGAAGTATAAAATCCTCTTTTTAGAACAATTTGCACCTATAAGTAGCTTACATTACATTAAGCTATTAAATAGAAGAGTAATAGGTTATTTAGTGTGATATAACTGTATATTGCAAGCGTTTTTCATAGTTTCTTGTAAACTGTAGCGTTATTGTATATATACAAGTAGTTTTACTTATCATATTGCTATAAACCCATAACATGTAGTGTTTTCAATGATATTAGCTAGTTATCGGTGATATATTGCTGTTTTCCTACAAATTGAAGTATAAAATCCTCTTTTTAGAGTAAGATGCACCTATAAGTAGCTTACATTACATTAAGCTAATAAATAGAAGAGTAAGAGGCTATTTATTGTGATATAACGGTATATTGCAAGCGTTTTTCATAGTTTCTTGTAAACTGTAACGTTATTGTATATATACAAGTAGTTTTACTTATCATATTGCTAATAAACCATTAAATGTAGTGGTTTCAATGATCTTTAGTAGTTATTCAGTGAAGAGTTTTTTTTTTCTACAAATTGGAGTTTATATTCTTTATATATGTAGGCTAAATAGCTTTGGATTATGTCTACAACTAATATTTTACAAAAATTAATAGCTAAAAATATGTATTTTTCATGAAATTTAGATATCAATTTTAATCTTAAAAACAATGTTTTTTTCAAGTATACAAGGTTTTTTGATTAGGCTAAAAAAATGTCGAAATTGACATTATTCAGCTCTTTTACACAACATATTTTTACAATGTTATGAGCTGAAAAAAATATGCATTGCATGAAATTTAAGTATCATTTTAATCCTCAAAACAACGTTTTCAAGTATTTAATGGCATTTTGATAGCTTAAAATGTCAAAATTGACTTATCAGCAATTTTACACAACTTATTTCTATAATAGTAAGAGATCTTAAAATAGTATTGTTCATGAATTTATGTATCAATTTTATTCTGAAAAAACAACGTTTTTTCAGTGTTTTTTAATGTATTTTTAATGGCTTAAAAAATGTCGAAAATTGACATTATTCAGCCCTTTTTTGACAGAGAAATTCAAAAGGTGTTATTATAGTTGTTTACGTTAGAAAATTTTATTTTAAAGTACTGTAAGATTATAATAGGAGTTTGAGACTCTATATTGTGATACAAGTGTATATTATACGTGTTTTTCATATTTCTTGTTAATTGTGTGTTATATAATTACTAGAAGGAATTTACCTTATGATAATGATTATACCTCAAATGTGTTCTTTCAATGATTTTAGCTAGTTATCGGTGATATATAAGCTGTTTTCCTACTCAAATTGGAGTATACAATCTTTTTTTTTCGAAAAATTTGCACCGTATAAGTAGCTTACACAACATTAAGTACTAAATATAAGAGTATAGAGGTTATTAATGTGATATAAACGGTATATTGTAAGAGTTTTTCATAGTTTCTTGTAAACTGTTAGCGTATGTATATATACAAGTAGTTTTACTTATCATATATTGCCTATTAAAACCATAAAATGTTGTGTTTTCAATGATATTAGTAGTAGCGATGGATATATAGCTGTTTCCACAAATGATGTATAAAATCCTCTTTTTAGAGTAAAGATGCACTAAACGAGCTTACATTACATAAAGCTATTAAATAGAAGGAGAAAGAGGTTATTATTGTGATATAAGTGTATAATTGCAAGCGTTTTTCATAGTTCTTGTAAACTGTAGCGTTATTGCTATATATACAGTAGTTTACTTATCATATTTGCTATAAACCATTAAACTAGGTTTTCAATGATATTAGTTAATTATCGGTGATATCAGCTTTTCCTACAAATTGAAGTATAAAATCCTCTTTTAGTAATCATTTGCACCTATAGTAGCTTACATTACCATTAAGCTATAAAATATATGAGTATGAGGCTATTTATTGTGATATAATATTGCAAGCGTTTCTCATAGTTCTTTGTTAAACGTAGCGTTATTGTATATATACAAGTAGGTTTTATTATTCATAATTGCGTATAAACCCAGAAAATGTAGTGTTTAAATGATATTAGCTAGTTATCGGTGATATATAGCGCCCACTTTTTTCCTACAAATTGAAGGTATAAAATCATCTTTTTAGAATAATTTGCCACCTATAAGAGCTTACATTACATTAAGCTATTAAATATAGAGTAAGAGGTTATTATTGTGATTAAACGGTATATTGCAAGCGTTTTTTCATAGTTTCTTGTAAAAACTGTAGCGTTTATTGTATATATACAAGTATTTTTAATTATTATATTGCTATCAAACCATAAAATGTAGTGTTTTCAAGGATATTAGCTAGTTATCGGGTATATAGCTGGTGTTACTATATATTGAATTATAAAATCCTTTTTTTAGAAAAAACAATTTGCACCTATAAGGAGCTTACATTACATTAGCTATTAATAGAAGAGTATATGTTATTAGTGTGATATAACTGTATATTTGCAAGCGTTTTCATAGTTTCTTGTAAACTGTAAGCGCTATGTATATATACAAGTAGGTTTATTATCATATGCTATAAACCCATAAATGTAGTGTATTCAAGAATTAGTTAATTATCGGTGATATATAGCTTGTTTTCCTACAAATTGAAGTATAAAATCCTCTTTTTAGAATAATTGCACCTCTAAGTAGCTTACATTACATTTTAAAGCTATTAAAAAAGAGAGTAAGAGGTTTGTATTGTGATTATAACTGTATATTGCAAGCGTTTTCATAGTTTCTTGTAAACTGAATCGTTATTGTATATATAAAGTAGTTTTACTTATCATATTGCTATAAACCCATAAATGTAGTGTTTCAATGAATAGCTAGTTATCGGTTGATATATAGCTGTTTTCCTACAAAATGAAGTCTAAAATCCTCTTTTGAGAATATTTGCACCTCTAAGTAGCTTACATAACATTAAGCTATAAAATATAAGAGTAAGAGGTTATTAATTGTGATATAACGGTATATTGCAAGCGTTTTCATAGTTCTTGTAAACTGAAGCGTTAGTGTAATAGACAAGTATTTTTACTTATATATGCTATTATAAACCCATAAATGTAGTGTTTTCAACGATACTAGCTAGGTTATCCGGTGATATATAAGCGTTTTCCTACAAATTGAAGTAATAAAATCCTCTTTTTAGGAATATTTGCACCATAAGTAGCTTACATTACATTAAGCTATTACATATTAAGAGTAAGAGGTTATTATTAATTTATAACGGTCTATGTAAGCGTTTTTATAGTTTCTTGTAAACTTAGGTTATTGTATATATACAAGTAGTTTTACTTATCTATGCTATATAAACCCATTAAAATGTAGTGTTTTCAATGATATTAGCGGATGTTATCGGTGATATATAGCTGTTTTCCATATATTGAAAGTATAAAATCCTCTTTTAGAACAATTTGCACCTATAAGTAGTTACATTACATTAAGCTCATTAAATAGAAGAGTAATAGTTATTTAGTGTGATATAAACTGTATATTGCAAGCGTTTTTAATAGTTTCTTGTAAACGTAAGCGTTATTGTATATATTACAAGTAGTGTACTTATCATATGCTATAAAAACCCATAACATGGTGGTTTTCAAATGATATTAGATAAGTTATCGGTGATATATGTGTTTTCTACAAATTGAAGTATAAAATCTCTTTTTAGAGTAAGATGCACCTATAAGTAGCTTACATGACATTAAGCTAATAAATAGAGGAGTAAGAGCTATTATTGTGATTATAAACGGTATATTGCAAGCGTTTTCATAGTTTCTTGTAAACTGTAACGTATGGTATATATACGAGTAGTTTATTATCATAATTGCTATAAACCCATATAAAATGTTGTGTTTCAATGATATTAGTAGTTTATCGTGATATATAGCTGTTCTACAAATTGAAGTATAAAATCATCTTTTTAGGTAGGATACACCTATAACTAGCTTAACATCTCCATAAAGCTATAAATAGAAGAGTAAGAGTTATTTATTGTGATATACTGTATATGGAAGCGTTTTCCATAGTTCTTGTAAACTGTAGCGTTATTGTATATATACAAGTAGTTTTACTTATCATATGCTAATAAAAACATAAAATGTAGTGAGTGTTTTCAATAATGTTAGCTAGTTATCGGTGAATATATAGCTGTTTTCCTACAAATTGAAATATAAAAATCCTCTTTTAGAATAATTTTGGACCTATAAGAGTTACATACATAAGCTAATAAATAGAAGAGTAAGAGGTTATTTAATGTGAAATAAGTGTATATTGCATGGCGTTTAATAGATCTTGTTAAATTGTAGCGTTATTGGATATCTAAAAGTAGTTTTTACTATCATATTGCTATAAACCCTTATAAAATGTAGTGTTTTCAATGGATTTTAGTAGTTATCCCCCCCCCCCCCCCCCCCCCCCCCCTGTGATATATAGCGTTTTCCTACAAATTGAAATATAAAATCCTCTTTTAGTAATAAATTGACACCTATAAGAGCTTACATTACAATAAAGCTAATAAATAGAAGAGTAAGAGGTTATTTAAGGAAATAACTGTATATTGCAAGCGTTTTTCATAGTTCTTGTAAATTGTAGCGTTAGTATATATTAAAGTAGTTTTACTTATCATATTGGTATAAACCCTTAAAAATGTAGTGTTTCATGATTGTAGCTAGTCTTAGTGAAGAGTTGTTTTTTCTACAAATTGAAGTATATTTCTTTCTGTATGTAGCTAAATTAGCTTTGATATTTGCTACAAGCTATATTTTACAAAATTATAGCTAAAAATATGATTTTTTCATTTAAATTTTAGATATCAATTTTAATCTTTAAAACAATGTTGTTTCAAGTATTTCAATTTTTTTTTTTGAGAGGCTCCCAAAAAATTCGAACTTTGACATATTCAGCACTTTGTACACAAAACTAATATTTTACAATGTTATGAGCTAAAAAATAATGGCATTTGCATGAAATACTTAAGTATCAATTTTAATCCTCAAAAACAACGTTTTTTCAAGTATTTTATGCATTTTTGAAAGCCTTATAAATGTTCAATTTGAACATTATTCAGCATTTTTACAAAACTAATATTTTATAATATTAAGAGCTTAAATATGTATTTTTCATGAAATTATGTATCAATTTTATTCTTAAAAACAACGTTTTTCAAGTGTTTTAATGTATTTTTGAATGGCTAAAAATGTTCGAAAAATTGACAGTATTCAGCCCTTTTTTTTGATAGAGAATTCAAAATGTGGTAATATAGTTGTTTACGTTAGAAATTTCTATTTTAAAGTACGTAAGCTTATAATAGGAGTTTGAGACTCTATATTGTGATACAATTGTATAGTTATACGTGGTTTCATAGTTCTTGTTAATGTTGTGTTATATAATTATTAGAAGGATTTACCTTATGATAATGAATTATACCCTCAAAATGTGTCTTTTCAATGATTTTAGCTAGTTATCGGTTGATATATAAGCTGATGTTTCCTACAAATTGAAGATACAATCTTTGTTTTTAGATAATTTGCAACTATAAGTAGCTTAGCACAACATTAAGCTAATAAATTAAAGAGTAAAGGTTATTTATTGTATATAACGGTATATTGCCTAGAGTTTTCATAGTTCTTGTAAAAACTGTAGCGTTATTGTATATATACAGTAGTTTTACTTATTTATATGGCTATAAAACCCAAAAATTATGTTTTTTCAATGATATTAGCTAGTTATCGTGATATATAGCTGTTTTCCTACAAATTGAAGTATAAAATCCTCTTTTTAGAATAATTTGCACCTATAAGTAGCTTACATTACATAAAGCTATTAAATAGAAGAGTAAGAGGTTATTTATTGTGATATAACTGTATATTGCAAGCGTTTTCATAGTTTCTTGTAAACTGTAGCGTTATTGTATATATACAAGTAGTTTTACTTATCATATTGCTATAAACCCATAAATGTGTGTTTTCAATGATATTAGCTAGTTATCGGTGATATATAGCTGTTTTCCTACAAATTGAAGTATAAAATCCTCTTTTTAGAGTAAATTGCACCTATAAGTAGCTTACATTACATTAAGCTATAATAGAAGAGTAAGAGGTTATTTATTGTGATATAACGGTATATTGCAAGCGTTTTTCATAGTTTCTTGTAAACTGTAACGTTATTGTATATATACGAGTAGTTTTACTTATCATATTGCTATAAACCATAATGTTGTGTTTTCAATGATATTAGCTAGTTACGGTGATTATAGCTGTTTTACAATTAGTATAAAATCCTTTTTTAGTAAGATGACCTATAATACTTAATTACATAAGCTAAAAATAGAAGTATAGGTTTTTATTGTATTATATAGTATATGCAAGCGTTTTTCATAGTTTCTTGTAAACGTAACGTATTGTATATAACAGTAGTTTTACTTATATATTGCTTAAACCCATAAAATTGTGTTAATCAATGATATTAGTAGTTATCGGGACTATAATAGCTTTTTCCTACAAATGTTAATAAAATCTTTTTAGAGTAAGATGCTATTGAATAACGTTCATTACAAAAGCTATTAAATGAGAGTAAGTGTATTATTGGATTAATGTATATTAAGGTTTTTACTAGTTCTTGTAAACTGTAAGCGTTAGTGTTATAAAGTATTTGCTATTATCGTATTGTATAACCTTAAAATGATGTTTGCAATGATATAGTTATTTGGGATATATACTTTCCTTACAAATTATATAAATCTCTTTTGAGATAATTTTTGATATAACTTACATTAGCTAAGCTTTAATATAGTTATGAAGGTATTTATTGTGATATAATATATTGTCATTTTTCATATTTGCTTGTAAACTAAGGTTATTGTATATTCAAGTATTTACTTATTATTGCTTAAACCCATAAATAGTATAAAATCTCTTTTAGCAGTAATGGTACTATATAGCTGATTCCTACAATGTGAAGTAAAAAATTTTTTAAGGAATAATTTGCACCTATAAGTAGTTACTTGACAAAAGCTATTAAAAAGATAAGGTTTTTATTGTGGTTATTGTATATTGCAAGCGTTTTTCATAGTTTCTTGTAAACTGTAGCGTTATTGTATATATACAAGTAGTTTTACTTATCATATTGCTATAAACACATAACATGTAGTGTTTTCAATGATATTAGCTAGTTATCGGTGATATATTGCTGATATTGCGGTTGATAAGTAGGTTACATTACATTAAGCTATTAAATATAAGAGTATGAGGCTATTTATTGTGATATAACTGTATATTGCAAGCGTTTTTCATAGTTTCTTGTAAACTGTAGCGTTATTGTATATATACAAGTAGTTTTACTTATCATATTGCTATAAACCCATAAAATGTAGTGTTTTCAATGATTTTAGCTAGTTATCGGTGATATATAGCTGTTTTCCTACAAATTGAAATATAAAATCCTCTTTTTCGAATAATTTGCACCTATAAGTAGCTTACATTACAATAAGCTATTAAATAGAAGAGTAAGAGGTTATTTATTTTGATATAACGGTATATTGCAAGCGTTTTTCATAGTTTCTTGTAAACTGTAACGTTATTGTATATATACGAGTAGTTTTACTTATCATATTGCTATAAACCCATAAAATGTTGTGTTTTCAATGATATTAGCTAGTTATCGGTGATATATAGCTGTTTTCCTACAAATTGAAGTATAAAATCCTCTTTTTAGAGTAAGATGCACCTATAACTAGCTTACATTACATTAAGCTAATAAATAGAAGAGTAATAGGTTATTTATTGTTATATAACGGTATATTGCAAGCGTTTTTCATAGTTTCTTGTAAACTGTAGCGTTATTGTATATATACAAGTAGTTTTACTTATCATATTGCTATAAACCCATAAAATGTTGTGTTTTCAATGATATTAGCTAGTTATCGGTGATATATAGCTGTTTTCCTACAAATTGAAGTATAAAAACCCTTTTTTAGAGTAAGAGACCTTTAACTATTTTACTTTAATAAAGCTTTTAAAAATAAAAGGTAAGAGGTATTTTTTTGTGATAAAACTGATTTTTGCAGCTTTTTTTCATAGTTTTTTTAAAAACTGTACGTTATTGTAATATACAGTAGTTTATTTATCATATTGCTATAAACCATAAAATGTAGTGTTTTCAAGAAATTAGCTAATTATCGGTGATATATAGCTTTTTTTCCTACAAATTGAAGATAAAATCCTTTTTAAATATTTTGCACCTATAAGTAGGTTACTTTCATTAAGTTTTAAATTTAAAGAGATGAGGCTTTTTATTGTATATAACGTAATTTGCAAGCGTTTTTCATTTTTTTAAACTGTAGCGTATTGAAAATTAAAGTAGTTTTACTTATCATATTGCTAAAAAACCCAAAAAAAGTAGTTTTTTCAAGATTTTAGCAGTTGGGTGATAATAGCTGTTTTCCTACAAATTGAAATATAAAATCCTCTTTTAGATAATTTGCACCATAAGTAGCTTACATTAAAATAAGCTATTAAATAGAAGAGAAGAGGTTATTTTGTAAAAAAACTGATATTGCAAGGTTTTTTCATGATTCTTGAAACTGTAGCGTTTTATATTTAAAAAAAAAAAGTTTTTTTTTCTTATTATTGCTATAAACCCATAAAATGTAGGTTTTAAAAATGATTTTAGCTAGTATCGGTATTTACTGTTTTACAAAACTGAAGTATAAAAATCCTCCCTTTTTAAAAATTTCACCATAAGAGCTTACATTACTTTAAGCAATAAATAGAAGAGAATAGGTTATTTTTTGTGAATAAGGGTTTTTTTGCAAGCGTTTTTTCAATTTTCTTGAAAAACGTAGCGTTATTGTATATAACAAGAATTTTTAGATCATATGCTTTTAAACCTAAAATGTGTGTTTTTCAAGATATTAGCTATTTAGGGGTGAATATAGCGTTTTTCTAAAATTTTGAAGTATAAAATCCTTTTTAAAAAAAG
>JACEEZ010022097.1:114297-133961 GCA_016584305.1 Chionoecetes opilio
AAATGTAGCTTACATACATTAGCTATTAAATAAGAGTAAGAGGTTATTAATGTGATATAAGGGGTATATTGAAAAGCGTTTTTCATAGTTTCTTGTAAACTGTAGCTTTATTGTATATTTACAAGTAGTTTACTTATCATATTGTTATAAACCCATAAAATGTAGTGTTTTCAATGATATTAGCTATTTATCGTGATATATAGCTGTTTTCCTATATATGAAGTATAAAATCCTCTTTTTAGAACAATTTGCACCTATAAGTAGCTTACATTACATTAAGCTATTAAATAGAAGAGTAATAGGTATTTAGTGTGATATAACTGTAATTGCAAGCGTTTTTTCATAGTTTCTTGTAAACTGTAGCGTTATTGTATATATACAAGTAGTTTTACTTATCATATTGCTATAAACCCATAAAATGTTGTGTTTTCAATGATATTAGCTATTTATCGGTGATATATAGCTGTTTTCCTACAAATTTATGTATAAAATCCTCTTTTTAGAGTAAGATGCACCTATAACTAGCTTACATTACATAAAGCTATTAAATAGAAGAGAAAGAGGTTATTTATTGTGATATAACTGTATATTGCAAGTGTTTTTCATAGTTTCATGTAAACTGTATCGTTATTGTATATATACAAGTAGTTTTACTTATCATATTGCTATAAACCCATAAAATGTTGTGTTTTCAATGATATTAGCTAGTTATCGGTGATATATAGCTGTTTTCCTACATATTGAAATATAACATCCTCTTTTTAGAATAATTTGCACCTATAAGTAGCTTACATTAACTAAAGCTATTAAATAGAAGAGTAAGAGGTTATTTATTGTTATATAGCGGTATATTGCAAGCGTTTTTCATAGTTTCTTGTAAACTGTAGCGTTATTGTATATATACAAGTAGTTTTACTTATCATATTGCTATAAACCCATAACATGTAGTGTTTTCAATGATATTAGCTAGTTATCGGTGATATATTGCTGTTTTCCTACAAATTGAAGTATAAATTCCTCTTTTTAGAGTAAGATTGCACCATATAGTAGCTTACATTACATTAAGCTATTAAATAGAAGAGTAAGAGGTATTTATTGTGATTAACGGTATATTGCAAAGCGTTTTTCATAGTTTCTTGTAAACTGGTAGCGTTTATTGTATATATACAAGTAGTTTTACTTATCATATTGCTATAAACCCATAACAGGTAGTGTTTTCAAATGATATTAGCTAGTTATCGGTGATATATTGCGGTTTTCCTACAAATGAAGTATTATAATTCCTCTTTTTAGAGTAAGATGCACTATAAAGTAGTCTTATTACATTAAGCTAATAAATAGAAGAGTAGGAGGCTATTTATTGTGATATAACGGTATATTGCAGGCGTTTTTCATAGTTTCTTGTAAACCGTAGCGTTATTGTATATATACAAGTAGTTTTACTTATCATATTGCTATAAACCCATAACTTGTAGTGTTTTCAATGATATTAGCTAGTTATCGGTGATATATAGCTGTTTTCCTACAAATTGAAGTATAAATTCCTCTTTTTAGAGTAAGATGCACCTATAAGTAGCTTACATTACATTAAGCTAATAAATAGAAGAGTAAGAGGCTATTTATTGTGATATAACGGTATATTGCAGGCGTTTTTCATAGTTTCTTGTAAACTGTAACGTTATTGTATATATACGAGTAGTTTTACTTATCATATTGCTATAAACCCATAAAATGTTGTGTTTTCAATGATATTAGCTAGTTATCGGTGATATATAGCTGTTTTCCTACAAATTGAAGTATAAAATCCTCTTTTTAGAGTAAGATGCACCTATAACTAGCTTACATTACATTAAGCTAATAAATAGAAGAGTAATAGGTTATTATTGTATATAACGGTATATGCAAGCGTTTTTCATAGTTTTGTAAACTGTAGCGTTATTGTATATATACAAGTAGTTTTACTTATCATATTGCTTATAAACCCATAAAATGTTGTGTTTTCAATGATATTAGCTAGTTATCGTGATATATAGCTGTTTCCTACAAATTGAAGTATAAAATCCTCTTTTTAGAGTAAGATGCACCTATAACTAGCTTACATTACATTAAGCCAATAAATAGAAGAGTAAGAGGCTATTTATTGTGATATAACGGTATATTGCAAGCGTTTTTCATAGTTTCTTGTAAACTGTAACGTTATTGTATATATACGAGTAGTTTTACTTATCATATTGCTATAAACCCATAAAATGTTGTGTTTTCAATGATATTAGCTAGTTATCGGTGATATATAGCTGTTTTCCTACAAATTGAAGTATAAATTCCTCTTCTTAGAGTAAGATGCACCTATAACTAGCTTACATTACATTAAGCTAATAAATAGAAGAGTAATAGGTTATTTATTGTTATATAACGGTATATTGCAAGCGTTTTTCATAGTTTCTTGTAAACTGTAGCGTTATTGTATATATACAAGTAGTTTTACTTATCATATTGCTATAAACCCATAAAATGTTGTGTTTTCAATGATATTAGCTAGTTATCGGTGATATATAGCTGTTTTCCTACAAATTGATGTATAAAATCCTCTTTTTAGAGTAAGATGCACCTATAAACTAGCTACATTACATAAGCTATTAAATAAAAGAGAAAGAGGTTATTTATTGTGATATAACTGGATATTGCAAGCGTTTTTCATAGTTTCTTGTAAACTGTAGCGTTTTGTATATATACAAGTAGTTTTACTTATCATATTGCTATAAACCCATAAAATGTAGTGTTTTCAATGATATAGTTAATTATCGGTGATACATAGCTGTTTTCCTACAAATTGAAGTATAAAATCCTCTTTTTAGAATAATTTGCACCTATAAGTAGCTTACATTACATTAAGCTATTAAATATAAGAGTATGAGGCTATTTATTGTGATATAACTGTATATTGCAAGCGTTTTTCATAGTTTCTTGTAAACTGTAGCGTTATTGTATATATACAAGTAGTTTTACTTATCATATTGCTATAAACCCATAAAATGTAGTGTTTTCAATGATATTAGCTAGTTATCGGTGATATATAGCTGTTTTCCTACAAATTGAAGTATAAAATCCTCTTTTTAGAATAATTTGCACCTATAAGTAGCTTACATTTCATTAAGCTATTAAATATAAGAGTAAGAGGTTATTAATTGTGATATAACGGTATATTGCAAGCGTTTTTCATAGTTTCTTGTAAACTGTAGCGTTATTGTATATATACAAGTATTTTTACTTATCATATTGCTATAAACCCATAAAATGTAGTGTTTTCAATGATATTAGCTAGTTATCGGTGATATATAGCTGTTTTCCTACAAATTGAAGTATAAAATCCTCTTTTTAGAATAATTTGCACCCATAAGTAGCTTACATTACATTAAGCTATTAAATATAAGAGTAAGAGGTTATTAATGTGATATAACGGTATATTGTAAGCGTTTTTCATAGTTTCTTGTAAACTGTAGCGTTATTGTATATATACAAGTAGTTTTACT
The DNA here is from genome assembly GCA_016584305.1 of Chionoecetes opilio. Classification (NCBI taxonomy): domain Eukaryota; kingdom Metazoa; phylum Arthropoda; class Malacostraca; order Decapoda; family Majidae; genus Chionoecetes; species Chionoecetes opilio. Next base: position 117,828 of record JACEEZ010022097.1, read on the forward strand.
TATCATATTGTTATAAACCCATAAAATGTAGTGTTTTCAATGATATTAGCTAGTTATCGGTGATATATAGCTGTTTTCCTATATATTGAAGTATAAAATCCTCTTTTTAGAACAATTTGCACCTATAAGTAGCTTACATTACATTAAGCTATTAAATAGAAGAGAAAGAGGTTATTTATTGTGATATAACTGTATATTGCAAGTGTTTTTCATAGTTTCTTGTAAACTGTAGCGTTATTGTATATATACAAGTAGTTTTACTTATCATATTGCTATAAACCCATAAAATGTAGTGTTTTCAATAATTTTAGCTAGTTATCGGTGATATATAGCTGTTTTCCTACAAATTGAAATATAAAATCCTCTTTTTAGAATAATTTGCACCTATAAGTAGCTTACATTACAATAAGCTAATAAATAGAAGAGTAAGAGGTTATTTAATGTGAAATAACTGTATATTGCAAGCGTTTTTCATAGATTCTTGTAAATTGTAGCGTTATTAGTATATATAAAAGTAGTTTTACTTATCATATTGCTATAAACCCTTAAAATGTAGTGTTTTCAATGATTTTAGCTAGTTATCAGTGAAGAGTTTTTTTTTTCTACAATTGAAGTATATGTCTTTATGTAGGTAGCTAAATAGCTTTTGATATTTGCTACAACTATATTTTTCAATTAATAGCTAAAAATATGTATTTTTCATAAATTTAGATATCAGTTTAATCTTAAAACAATGTTTTTTCAAGTATTTTCGAATTGTTTTTTTGAAAGGCTCAACAATTCGAAATTTGACATTATTCAGGACTTTTACAACACAACTATATTTTACATGTTTAATGAGCTAAACATATGAGCATTTGCATGAAATTTAAGTATCAATTTTAAATCCTCAAAACAACGTTTTTTCAGTATTTTTTAATGCATTTTTGAAAAGGCCTTAAAAATGTCAAAATTTGACATTATCAGCACTTTTAACAAAACTAATATGTTATAATATTACGAGCTTTAAAATATGTATTTTTCATGAAATTTATGTATCAATTTTATTCTTAAAAACAACGTTTTTTTCAAGTTTTTAAATTTATTTTTTGATGGGCTAAAAAAATGTCAAAAATTGGCATTATTCAGCACTTTTTTTGATAGAGAAATTGCACTCTATTTGGTATTATATGTTTTGTTTATGGTTAGAATTTTATATTTTAAACTACTGTAAGCTTAAATAAGGAGTTTTGAGACTCTATGTTGTGATACAATTGTATTTATACGTGTTTTTCCATAGTTTCTTGTTTATTGTTGTGTTATATAAATTAATAGAAGGAATTTTACCTTATGATAATGCATTATACCCTCAAAATGTGTTTCGTTTTTCATGATTTTAGCTAGTATCGTGATATATAGCTGTTTTCCTACAAATTGAAGTATAACAATCTTTTTTTTTTTTAGAAATAATTTGCACCTATAAGTAGCTTACACCACCAATTAAGCTAATAATATAGAGTAATAGGTTTATTTATTGTTAATAACTTATATTGCTAGCGTTTTTTCATATTTTCTTGTAAACTGTAGCGTTTATTAGTAATTATACAAGTAGTTTTTTACTTATCATTTGCTATAAAACCCCTAAAATGTTGTGTTTTCAATGTATATTAGCTAGTTATTGGTGTATATAGCTGTTTGTTTTTCCTACAAATTGAAGTAGTAAAATCCTCTTTTTAGAATCAATTGCACCTATAAGTGCTTACATTAACTAAAGCTATTAAATAGAATAGTAAGAGGTTATTTATTGTGATATAACTATATCTTGCAAGGCGTTTGTCATAGTTTCTTGTAAACTGTAGCGTTATTGTATATATACAAGTAGTTTTTACCTATCATATTGCTATAAAACCCTAAAATGTATGTTTTTCAATGATATTAGCTAGTTTATCGGTGATGATATAGCTGTTTTCCTATAATTGAAGTATAAAATTCCGCTTTTTAGAACAGTTGCACCTATAAGTAGCTTACTTACATTAAGCATATTAAATGAAGAGTAATAGGTTATTTAGTGTGATATAACTGTATATTGCAAGCGTTTTCATAGTTTCTTGTAACTGCTAGGCGTTATTGTATATATACAAGTAGTGTGTTAGCTTATCCTATGCTATAAACCCATACTTTGTAGCGTTTTCAATGATATAGCTAGTTATCGGTGATATATTGGCTGTTTCCTACAAATTGAAGTATAAAATTCCCTCTTTTAAGAGTAGATGCACCTATAAGTAGCTTTACATTACATTAAGCTACTAATAAAGAGTAGAGGCTATTATTGAGGTGATATACGTAATATTGCCAGCGTTTTTCGTATTTTCTTATAAACTGTAGCGTTATTGTATATATACAAGTATTTTTACTTATCATATTGCTATAAACCCATAAATGTAGTGTTTTCAATGATATTAGCTAGTTTATCGCGGTGATATATAGCTGTTTTCCCTACAAATTGAAGTATAAAATCCTCTTTATTGAATAATTTGCACCCATACGTACTTACATTCTTAGCTATTAAATCTAAGAGTAAGGGTTTTATGTGCTATAACGGTATATTGTAAGCGTTTTTCATAGTTTTCTTGTAAACCTGTATCGTTATTGCTATATATACAAGTTTAGTTTTTACTTATCATATTGTTATCAACCCATAACATGTAAGTGCTTTTTCAATTGATTTTAGCTAGTTATATCGGTGATATATAGCTGTTTTTTCCTATATATTGAAGTATAAAAATCCTCTTTTTAGAACAATTTGCACCTATAAGTAGCTTAATGACATTAAGCTATTAAATAGAATAGTAATAGGTTATTTAGTTGATATAACTGTATATTGCGAGCGCGTTTTTCATAGTTTCTTGTAACTGTAGCGTTTATTGTATATTACAAGTAGTTTTCTTATCATATTGCTTATAAACCCATAAAATGTTGTGTTTTCAATGATATTAGCTATTTATCGGTGATATAGAGCTGTTTTCCTACACAAATTTATGTATAAATCCTCTTTTTAGAGTAAGATGCACCTAATTAACTAGGCTTACATTACAGAAAGCTATTAATCGAAGAGAAAGAGGTTATTTTTGTGATATAACTTATATTGCAAGTGTTTTCATAAAGTTTCTTGTGTACTGTAGAGTTATTGTTATATAACAAGTAGTTTTACTTATGCATATTGACTATAACCCATAAAATGTTTGTGTTTTCAATGATATTACTATTATCGGTGATATATAGCTGTTTTTTCCTACAATTGAATATAACCATCCTCTTTTAGAATAATTTGCACCTATAGTAGCTTACATTAACTAAAGCTATTAAATAGAAAGAGTAAGAGGTTATTTATTTTATCTACCGGTAATAATTGCAAGCGTTTTTTTCATAGTTTTTCTTGTAACTGTATCGTTTTGTATATATACAAGTATTTTACCTTATCATATTGCTATCAACCCATAACAATGTAGTGTTTTTCAATGATATTAAGGCTAGTTTATCGGTGCTATATTGCTGTTTTTCTAACAAATTGAAGTATAAATTCCTCTTTTTAGAAGTAAGATGCACCTATAAGTAGCTTACATTACATAAGCTATTAAATAGAAGAGTAAGAGTTATTTTCGTGTGATATAACGGCATATTGGCAAGCGTTTTTCATAGTTTCTTGTAAACTGTAGCGTATTGTATATATAGCAAGGTATCTTACTTATCATATTGCTATAAACCCATAACATGTCGTGTTTTCAATGATATTAGCTAGTTATCGGTGATATATTGCTTGTTTTCTACAAATTGAAGTATAATTCCTCCTTTTTAGAGTAAGATTGCACCTATAAGTGCTTACATTACATAAGCTATAAATAGAAGAGTAGGAGGCTATTTATTGTGATATGACCGGTATATTGCAGGCGTTTTTCATAGTTTCTTGTAACCGTAGGCGTTATTGTATAATTACAAGTATTTTTACTTATCCTATTGCTATAAACCCATAACTTGTATTGTTTTCAATGATATTAGCTAGTTATCGGTGATATATAGCCTGTTTTCCTACAAATTGAAGTATAAATTCCTCTTTTTAGAGTAGATGCACCTTATAAGTAGACTTCATTACATTCGCTAATAAATAGAAGAGTAAGAGGCTATTTATTGTGATATAACGGTATATTGCAGCGTTTTTCCCTAGTTTCTTGTAAACTGTAACGTTATTGTATATATACGAGTAGTTTTACTGATCATATTGCTATACAACCCAGTAAAATGTTGTGTTTTCAAATGATATTAGCTAGTTAATCGGTGATATATAGGCTGTTTTTCCTAAAATTGAAGTAAACTCTCTTTTAAAAGTAGAACTGCCCCTATAACTAGCTTACATTACATTAAGCTAATAATAGAAGAGTATAGGTTATTTATTGTTATATAACGGTATATTGCAAGCGTTTTTCATAGTTTCCTTGTAAACTGTAGCGTTATTGTATAGGTAATACAGTAGTTTTTACTATCATAATTGCTATAAACCCTAAATGTTGTGTTTTCCAATGCTATTAGCTAGTTATCGGTGATATATAGCTGTTTTTCCTACAAATTGAAGTAATAAAATCCTCTTTTTAGGAGTAAGATGCACTATAACTAGCTTACATTACATAAAGCTATTAATAGACAGAGTAGAGGTTATTTATTGTGATAGTAACTGTATATTTGCAAGCGTTTTTCATAGTTTTCCTGTAAACTGTAGCGTTATTGTATATATACCCGTTGTTTGTACTTATAATATTGCTATAAACCCATAAAATTTATTGTTTTCAATGATATTAGCTAATTATCGTGATATATATCTGTTTTCCTACAAATTGAAGTATAAAAATCCTCTTTTTTAGAACAATTTTGCACCTCTAAGTGCTTACATTACATTAGACTATTAAATAGAAGAGTAATTAGTTATTTAGTGTGATTAAACTGTATATTGCAAGGCGTTTTCATAGTTTCTTGTAAACTGTAGCGTTATTGTATATATACAATTAGTTTTACTTATTATATTGCTATAAACCCATAACTTGGTAGTGTTTTTCAATGATATTAGCTAGTTTCGGTGTATATTGCTGTTTTTCCTACAATTGAAGTATAAAATCCTCTTTTTAGAGTAAGATGGCACCTATAGTAGCTAGCATTACCTTAAGCCAATAAATAGAGGAGTAAGAGGCTATTTATTGTGATATAACCGCTATATTGGCAGCGTTTTCATAGTTTTCTTGTAACTGTAACGTTTATTGTATATTATACGAGTAGTTTTTAACTATCATATTGCTATAACCCCCATAAAATTTGTTTTTCAATTTATTAGCTAGTTATCGTGATGATATACTGTTTTCCTACAAATTGAAGTATAAAATCCTCTTTTTTAGAGTAAGATGTCACCTATAACTACTTACATTACATTAAGCTAATAAATAGAGAGTAATAGGTTATTTATTGTTATATAACGGTATATTGCAAGCGTTTTTCATAGTTTCTTGTAAACTGTAGTCGTTTCATGTATATATACAGTAGTTTTACTTAACATATTGCATAAACCCATAAAATGTTTGTGCTTTCAATGATATTAGCTATTTTATCGTGATATATAGCTGTTTTCCTACAAATTGATGTATAACATCCTCTTTTTAGAGTAAGATGCCACCTATAACTAGCTTACATTAACAAAAAAGCTATTAAATAGGAAGAGAAAGAGGTTATTTATTGTGATATAACCTGTATCTTGCACGCGTTTTTTCATAGTTTCTTGTAAACTGTAAGCGTTATTGTATATATAACAGTAGTTTTTACTTATCATTGCTATAAACCCATAAAATGTAGTGGTTTTCAAATGATATTAGTAATTATCGGTGATATATAGCTGTTTTCCTACAAATTGGAGTATAAAATCCTCTTTTTATAATAATTTGCACCTAAAATAGCTTACTTACATTAGCTATTAAATATAAGAGTATGAGGCTCTTTATTGTGATATAACTGTAATATTTGCAAGCGTTTTTTTCCATAGTTTCTTGTAAACTGTAGCGTTTATGTATATATACAATATTTTACTTTATCATATTGCTATAACCCATAAATTGTGAAAAAAAAAAGTTTTTGGGGGGTTTTTTTTCAATGATATTAGCTAGTTATCGGTGATATATAGCTGTTTTTCCTACAATTGCAGTATAAAATCCTATTTTTAGAATAGAATTTGCACCTATAAGTAGCTTACTTTCAATTAATCTATTAATATAAGAGTAAGAGTTATTAATTGTGATATAACAGTAATTGCAAAGCGTTTTTTTCATAGTTTTCTTGTAAACGTAGCGTTATTGTATATAACAAGTCTTTTTACTTATCATATTGCTATACGAAACCATACAATGTAGTGTTTTCAATGATATTAGCTATTTATCGGTGATATATAGCTGTTTTCCTACAAATTGAAGTATAAAACCTCTTTTTAGAATACTTTTGCACCCGTAAGTAGCTTACATTACATTAAGCTATTAAATATAAGAGTAATAGGTTATTAATGTATATAAACGGTATATTGTAGCTTTATTCATAGTTTCTTGTAAACTGTAGCGTTATTGTATATATACAATAGTTTTTTAACTTATCATATTGTTATGAAACCCATAAAATGTTGTGTTTTCAATGATAGTAGCTGTAGGTATCGGTGATATATGCGTTTTCCTATATATTGACAAGTATAAACTCCTCTTTTTAGTAACAATTTGCACCCTATAAGTAATCTTACATTACATTAAGCTATTATCAGAAGAGTAATAGGTTATTTAGTGTGTTTATAACTGTAAATATTGCAAGCGTTTTTTTCCAATAGTTTCTTTACACTGTATCGTTATTGTAAATACAAGTAGTTTTTACTTATCATATTGCTCTAACCCATATAATGTTGTGTTTTCAATGATATTAGCTAGTAGCGTGATATATAGCTGTTTTCCTACAAATTGATGTATATAAATCCTCTTTTTGAGTAAGATGCACCTGGATAACTAAGCGTTACATTACAAAAGCTATTAATAGAGAGAAAGAAGGTTATTTTATTGTGATATAACTGTATATTGCAAGTGTTTTTTTCATAGTTTCTTGTAAACTGTAGCGTTATTTATATAACAAGTAGTTTTACTTATCATATTGCTTATAACCCATAAAATGTTGTGTTTTCATGATATTAGCTAGTTATCGGTGATATATAGCTGTTTTTCCTACAAATTGAAGTATACCATCCTCTTTTTAGAAGCAATTTTGCAACTATAAGTAGCTTACAACATTACATTAGCTATTAAATAGAAGAGTACTAGGTTATTTAGTGGGATATAACTGTATATTGCAAGCGTTTTTCATAGTTTCTTGTAACTGTAGCGTTATTGTATATATACAAGTAGTTTTACTTAGCATATTGCATAACCCATAAAATGTTTGTGTTTCAATGATATTAGCTATTTATCGGGTGATATATAGCTGTTTTCCTACAAAATTGATGTATAAACTCCTCTTTTTAGAGTAATATGCCCTATAACTACTTACTTACATAAGCTATTAAATTAGAAGAGACAGAGGTTATTTTAGTGTGATTAACTGTATAATTGCAAGCGTTTTCATAGTTTTCTTGTAAACTGTAGCGTTATTGTATATATACAAGAGTTTTAACTTATCATATTTGCTATAACCCATAAAATTAGTGTTTCAATGATATTATTTTAATTATCGGTGATATCATGGAGTGCTGTTTTCCTACAAATTGAGTATAAAAATCATCTTTTAGAATAATTTGCACCTATAAATAGCTTACATTTACATTAGCTATTAATATAAGAGTATGAGGCTATTTATTGTGATATAACTGTATATTCAAGCGTTTTTCATAGTTTTCTTGTCACTTGTAGGCGTTAATTGTATATATACAAGTAGTTTTACTTTCATATTGCTATAAACCCATAAAATGTAGTGTTTTCAATGATATTAGCTATTATCGTGATATATAGCTGTTTTCTACAAATTGAAGTATAAAAATCCTCTTTTTAAATATTTTTGCACCCATAAGTGCTTACATTACATTAAGCTATTAAAATATAAGAGTAAGAGGTTATTTAATGTGATATAACGGTATATTGCAGGCGTTTTTTTCATATTTCTGTAAACTGTAACGTATATTGTATATATACGAGTAGTTTACTTATCATATTGCTATAAACCCATAAATTGTGTTTTCAATTATATTAGCTTGTTATCGGTGATTATATAGCTGTTTTCCTACAATTGAAGTATACAATCCTCTTTTTAGAGTAAGATGCACCTAAACTAGCTACATTACATAAAGCGATAATAGAAGATAAAGAGGTTTATTTTAATTGTGATATAACTGTATATTGCAAGTGTTTTTTCATAGTTTCTTGTAAACTGTGCGTTATTGTATATATACAAGTAGTTTTCCTTATCAAAACAAAAAAAAAATCATATTGCTATAAAACCCATAAAATGTTTGTTTTCATGATATGCTAATTATCGGTGATAAATAGCTGTTTTCCTACAAATTTGAAGTATAACATCCTCTTTTTAGAATAATTTGCACCTATAAGTAGGTTACATTACATTACGCTAATAATAGAAGAGTAATAGGTTATTTTATTGTTATATACACGGTATATTGCTAGCGTTTTTCCTAGTTTCTTGTAAACTGTAGCGTTATTGTATATATAAACAAGTAGTTTTTACTTATCATCGTTGCTTAACCCTAAAATGATGTGTTTTTTAATGTATTAGCTAGTTATCGGTGATATATCGCTGTTTTCCTACAAATTGAAGTTATAAAATCCTCTTTTTTAGAACATAATTTGGCACCTATAAAGTAGCTTTACATTATACATTACATTAAGCTATATGAAATAGAAGAGAAGAGGTTATGTATTGTGATATAAAACTGTATAGTGCAAGCATTTTTCATAGTTTCTTTGTAAACTGTAGCGTTATTGTATATATATCAAGTAGTTTTACTATCATATTGCTATAAACCCATAAATGTAGTGTTTTTTTAATGATATTATTAATTATCTGTGATATATAGCTTTTTCCTACAATTGAAGTATAAAAAATCCTCTTTTTAGAATAATTTGGCACCTTAGTATCTTCATTACATTAAGCTATTAAATATAAGATATGAGGCTATTTATTGTGATATAACTGTATATTGGCAAGCGTTTTTCCATAGTTTCTTGTAACTGTACGTTTATTGTATATATTACAAGTCAGTTTTTACTTATCATATTGCTATAAACCCATAAAATGTAGTGTTTTTCAATGATTTTTAAGCTAAGTTATCGGTGATATATACTGATTTTCCTACAATGTGAGTAAAATGCTCTTTTTAGATGATTTGCCCTATAGTTACCTTTTACATTACATAAGCTATTAAAAAGAAGAGTAAGAGGTTATTTATTTGATCAAACTGTATATTGCGCAAGCGTTTTTCAATAGTTTCTTATAACTGAAGCGTGTATTGTATATATACAAGTAGTTTTCTTATCCTATTGCTATAAACCCATACCAATGTAAGTGGGTTTTCAATGATAATTAGCTATTTATGCGGTGATATATATAGCTGTTTTCCGTTCCTGACAATTGAAGTATAAAATCCTCTTATTTAGAATAATTTCAACCTATAAGTAGCTTACATTACATTAAGCTATTAAATCTAAGATTAAGACAGGTTATTAATTGTGATATAACGGTATATTGCAAAAGCGTTTTTTCATAGTTTCTATAAACTGTACGTTATTGTATATATACAGTATTTTTTTCTTATCATATTGCTATAAAACCCATAAAATGTAGTGTTTTCAATGATTTAGCTAGTTATCGGTGATATATAGCTGTTTTCCTACAAATTGAAGTATAAAATCCTCTTTTATAATAATTTGCACCCATAAGTAGCTTACATTACATTAGCTATTAAATATAAGAGTAAAGAGGTTATTAATGTATATAACGGTACATATTGTAAAGCGTTTTTCATAGTTTCTTGTAAACTGTAGCGTTATTGTATATATACAAGTGTTTACTTATCATATTGTTATAACCCCCATAAAATGTAGTGTTTTCAATGATATTAGCTAGTTATCGTATATATAGCTGTTTTCCTATATATTGGAAGTATAAATCCTCTTTTAGAACAATTTGCACCTATAAGTAGCTTACATTCATTAGCTATTAAATGAAGAGGTATAGGTTATTATGTGATATAACTGTATATTGCAAGCGTTTTTTCATAGTTTTTGTAAACTGTAGCGTTTTGTATATATCCCAAGTAGTGTTTACTTATCATATTCTATAAATCCCATAAAATTTGTGTTTTTTCTAATGATATTACGCTATTTTATCGGGGGATATATTAGCTTTTTTCCTACAAACTTTATGATAAAATCCTTCTTTTTAGAGTAATATGCACCTATAACTCGCTTACATTAACATAAAGCTATTAGAATAGAAGAGTAAGAGGTTATTTATTGTGATATAACGGTATATTGCAAGCGTTTTCATAGTTTCTTGTAAACTGTAGCTTTTATTGTATATATACAAGTAGTTTTACTTATCATTTTCCCATAAACCCATAAAATGTAGTGTTTTCAATGATATTAGCTAGTTATCGGTGATATATTGCTGTTTTCCTACAAATTGAAGTATAATTCCTCTTTTAGAGTAAGATGCACCTATAAGTAGGCTTACATTACATTAAGCTAATAAATAGAAGGGTAGGAGGCTATTTTTTTGTGATATAACGGTATATTGCAGGGTTTTTTCATAGTTTCTTGTAAACCGTAGCGTTATTGTATATATACAAGTATTTTTACTTACTATTGCTAAAAACCCCAAAAAAATGTTGTGTTTTTCAATGATATTAGCTATTTATCGGTGATATATGCTTTTTTCCTAAAAATTGAAGAAATAAAATCCTCTTTTTAGAGTAGAGACCAAAACTAGTTTAAATTACATAAAGATTAAAAGAAGAGAAAAGAGGTTTTTATTGTAAATTTTTTAAATGTATTTTGCAAGCGTTTTATAGTTTCTGTAAACTGTAGCGATTTTTAATATAAAAGTAGTTTTACTTTTTCATATTGCTATAAACCCATAAAAGTATTTTTTTCAATGATATAGCTAATTTGGGGATATATAGTGTTTTCCAAATTGAAGTATAAAATCCCTTTTTAGAACAATTTGCATATAAAAGTTACATTACATTAAGTAAAAAAAGAAGAGTAATGGTTTTATTTGGTGTTAACTGTATATTGCAAGGTTTTATAGTTTCTTGAAAAACGTAGCGTTATTGAATATACAAGTATTTTTATTATTATTTGTTTAAAACCCCATAATTTGTAGTGTTTTCAATATTAGCTAGTTTGGGTAATATTCTGTTTCCTACAAATTGAAGTAAAAAATCCTTTTTTTAGAGTAAGATGCACCTAAAATTTAGCTTACTTTACATTAAGCCATAAAAGAGGATAAGAGGTATTTTTTGTGATATAACGGTATTTTGCAAGGTTTTTCTAGTTTTTTTGTAAACTGTAACGTTTTGTAATATACGAGTAGTTTTATTTATCATATTGTAAAAACCCTAAAATGTTGGTTTTAAATGAAGCTAGTTATGGTGAAATAGCTGTTTCCTCAAATTGAAGTAAAAAATCCTTTTTTTAGGTAAGATGCCCCTATAACAGCTTACATTACATTAAGCTAAAAAATAAAGAGTAATAGGTTATTTATTGTTTAACGGTTATTGCAAGCGTTTTCAAGTTTCTTGTAAATGTAGCTTATTGTATTATACAAAAGTAGTTTTATTTACTTTTTGTTAAACCCATAAAATGTTGGTTTAAAATGTATTAATAGTTCGGTGATATATAGCTTTTTTCTACAAATTGAGTATAAAATCCCTTTTTAGAGTAAGATACTAACTAGTTACATTACAAAAGCTTAAATAGAAGAAAAAGAGGTTTTTTTTGGGATTACTGATTTTGCAAGTTTTTTTCATATTTTCTTGAAAAACGTAGGTTATTGTAATATACAAGTATTTTTTCTTATCATATTGCTTAAAAACCCCCATAAATGTAGGTTTCAATGATATTATTAATTGGGTGATATATAGCTTTTTTCCTCAAATTGAAGTATAAAATCCCTTTTTGAATTTTTTTCACCTTAAATAGCTACTTTAAATTAAGCTTTTAAAATTTAAAAGAGTATGGGGCATTTAGTGATATAACTGATTTTGCAAGCTTTTTTAAGTTTTTGAAAAACGTAGCGTTTTGTATAAAAAGAGTTTACTTATCATATTGCTATAAACCAAAAAAGTGGGTTTTTTAAATGATTTTTACAGTTATGGGTGATAATAGTTTTTTCCTCAAATTGAAGTATAAATCCTTTTTTAGAATAATTTCACCATAAGTAGTTTACATTCATTAAGCTATTAATATAAGAGAAGGGTTTTAATTGTGATATAACGGATATTGCAAGGTTTTCTAGTTTTTTGTAAACTGAGCGTTATTTTATATATACAAGTATTTTTACTTATCATATTGCTATAAACCCAAAAAATTAGTGTTTTCAATGATTTAGCTAGTTATCGGGATAATAGTTTTTTTCCTAAAAATTGAAGATAAAACCTTTTTTTAGAATAATTGCCCCCATAATAGCTTACATTACTTTAAGCTATTAAATATAAGTAATAGGTTTTAAGGATATAACGGATATGAAAGCGTTTTATAGTTTTGAAAACCTGTGGGTTTATTGTATATATCAAGTAGTTTACTTATATATTTTTAAAAAACCATAAAATTGGTTTTCAATATATAGCTATTATCGGTGTATATAGGTTTTCCTATATATTGAATATAAAATCCTCTTTTAGAAAAAATTTGCCCCTATAAGTAGCTTAATTACTTTACATTAAATAGAAGAGTAATAGGTTATTTAGTGTGATAAACTGTATTTTGCAAGCGTTTTCATAGTTTTTTGAAACTGTAGCGTTTTTGTATATATACAAGTAGTTTTTTACATTTTGCTCAAAAACCCATATAATTTGTTTTTCAATGATATTAGCTATTTATGGTGATAAAGTTTTTTTCCCAAAAATTGGTATAAACCCTCTTTTTAGAGTAAGATGCCAATAACTGCTTACTTTACATAAAGCTTTAAATGAAGAGAAGGGATTTTTTGTGTTTTAAATGTATATTGCAATGTTTTTCATATTTTTCTTGAAAACTGTAGCGTTTTTGATATATACAAGTATTTTTATATCATATTGTATAAACCAAAAATGTGGTTTTTCAATGATATTACTGTTATCGGTAATATAGCTGTTTTCCTACAAAATAAAGTATAACATCCCTTTTTAGAAAATTTGCCCCCTAAAAGTAGTTACATTACATTAAGCTATTAAATAAGGAAATGGGTTTTTTAGTGTGATATAACTGATATTGCAAGGTTTTTCATAGTTTTTTGTAACTGTAGCGTTTTGTATATATAAAAGGGTTTTTATTTACATATTGCTATAAACCCAAAAATTTTGTTTTTTCAATGATATTAGCTATTTATCGGGATATTAGCTGTTTTCCTACAAATGATGTATAAAATCCTTTTTTAGAGTAAGTGCACCTAAAACTAGCTTACATTACATAAAGCTAAAAATAAAAGGGAAAAAGGGAGGTTATTTAGTGTGATAAACTGTATTTTGAAAGGGTTTTTTCATATTTTTCTTGAAAAATGTAGCTTTATGTATATAACAAGTAGTTTTATTTATAATATTCTATAAACCCAAAAAATGTAGTGTTTTCAATGATATTATTAATTAGGGTGTATATAGCTTTTTCCCCTACAAATGAAGTTAAAATCATTTTTTAGAATAATTTGCACCTTAAAATAGCTTCTTTAATTTAAGTTTTAAAAAAAAGAGTATGGGCTATTTTTTGTGTTTTAAAACGTATATTACAAGCTTTTTTTCTTTTTCTTGAAAAATGTAGCGTTATTGTATATATAAAAGTGTTTTACTTATCATATGCTATAAAACCCATAAAAGTAGTGTTTTAAATGATAAGATTTTTCGGGATAATGCGTTTTCCTAAAATTGAAGTATAAAACCCCTTTTTTTTAGAAAAAATTTTGCACCATAAGTAGCCTTTTAATTTAAGCTTTTAAAATATAAGAGTAAGGGGTTTTTAAGTAAATTAACGGTATTTGCAGGCGTTTTTCATATTTCTTGAAAAATGTCGTTATTGATATATCGGTATTTTTACTTATCATATTGCTAAAACCCAAAAAATGTTGTTTTTTAAATTATATTAGCTTTTTATCGGTGAAAAAGGCTTTTTTCCTAAAAATTTAAAAGTAAAAAAATCCTCTTTTTAGAGTAGTGCACCATAACTAGTTTTACTTTCATAAGCTATTAAATAGAAGAGAAAGAGGTTATTTTTTGTGATATAACGTATTTTTGAAAAGTGTTTTTCATATTTTTCTTAAAAACTGTAGCGTATTGTTAAACAAGTATTTTTATTTCATTTTGCAAAAAACCCCAAAAAAATGAGTTTTTTCAAATATTAGCTAATTATCGGTGATTATAGCTTTTTTCCTACAAATTGAGTAAAAAATCCTTTTTTTAGAAAAATTTAACCAAAAGTGGGTTTAAATTACATTAAGCTAATAAATAGAAGAGTAATGGGTTTATTTTTTGTTTATAAGGTATATTGCTGGTTTTTTCATATTTTTTGTAAACTGTAGCTTTATTGTATATATACAGTTTTTTTCTTATTATATTGCTAAAAACCCCATAAAATGTTTTGTGTTTTCAATGATATTAGCAGTTATCGGTGAATAACTGTTTCCTAAAAATTGAAGTATAAAACCCTTTTAGAATAATTTGCCCCTAAATATTTACTTACTAAAGCTTTAAAAGAGGAGTAGAGGTTTTATTTGATAAACTGAAATTTTCAAGCTTTTTTTCATAGTTTCTTGAAAAAGTAGGTTTTTGTATAT
This sequence comes from Chionoecetes opilio, assembly GCA_016584305.1. Classification (NCBI taxonomy): domain Eukaryota; kingdom Metazoa; phylum Arthropoda; class Malacostraca; order Decapoda; family Majidae; genus Chionoecetes; species Chionoecetes opilio. The sequence goes on from JACEEZ010022097.1 coordinate 132,897, forward strand.
TAAAAGTAGTTTTATTTATCATATTGCTATAAACCCAAAAAATGTTGTGTTTTAAAATGATATTAGTATTTATTGGTGATATATAGCTTTTTTCCTAAAAAATTGAAGTATAAAATCCTTTTTTTAGAAAAAATTGCACCTATAAGTAGCTTACTTTAACAAAGCTATTAATAGAAGAGTAAGAGGTTATTTTTTGGGGATATAATAATATTGCAAAGCTTTTTTTCATATTTTCTTGTAAATGTAGCGTTATTTATATACAAGTGTTTTATTATAAATTGCTAAAAACCCATAAAAGTTTTTTTCAATGATTTTTAGCTAGTTATCGGGATTTAGTTTTTTCCCTAAAAATTTTGAAGTATAAAATCCCCTTATTAGAAATTTTGCACCCATAAGTAGCTTACAACTTTAAGCATTTAAATATGAAAAGGGGTTAAGGATAAAAGGGTATATTGTAAGCGTTTTCTAGTTTTTTGTAAACTGTAGCTTATTGTATATATACAATTTGTTTACTTATCATATTGCTAAAACCCATAAAATGTATTTTTTTCAATATATTGTAGTTTCGGGTATATTGCTGTTTTCCTAAAATTGAAAAAATAAACCCCTTTTTTTAGGAAGATGCACCTATAAGTGCTTCATTACATTAAGCTAAAAAATAGAAGAGTAAGGTATTTATTGTGATAAAACGGTATATTGCAAGCGTTTTTCATAGTTTCTTGAAAAACTGAACGTTTGTTATATACGAGTATTTTTACTTATATATGTTTAAAAACCCAAAAAATTTTGTGTTTTCAATGAATTAGCTAGTTTGGGTATATATAGCTTTTTTTCCAAAAAAATTTGAAGTAAAAATCCTTTTTTTAAGAAAGATGCACCATAATAGCTTACATTACTTTAAAGCTAAAAAATAGAAGAGAAATGGTTATTTATTGTTAATAACGGTATTTTGCAAGTTTTTTTCATAGTTTTTGAAAAGTGCGTTTTTGTAATATACAAGTATTTTATTATTCATATGCTAAAAACCCCAAAAAATTTTTTTAAAAAAATTTTTAAAATTTTTTT
>JACEEZ010022098.1:2500-12545 GCA_016584305.1 Chionoecetes opilio
GATAGATAGATTGGTAGATAGATTGGTAGATAGATAGATAGATAGATAGAGATAGATTGGTAGATAGATAGATAGATAGATTGGTAGATAGATAGATTGGTAGATAAATAGATAGATATAGATAGATAGATAGATTGGTAGATAGATAGATAGATTGGTAGATAGATAGATAGATAGAGATAGATAGGTAGATAGATAGATAGATAGATAGATTGGTAGATAGATAGATAGATAGATAGATAGATTGGTAGATAGATAGATATATAGATTGGTAGATATAGATAGATAGATTGGTAGATATAGATAGATAGATTGGTATATAGATAGATAGATAGATAGATTGGTAGATAGATAGATAGATATATTGGTAGATAGGTAGATAGATAGATTGGTAGATAGATAGATTGGTAGATAGGTAGATAGATAAAGATAGATAGATATAGATATAGATATTTATTGACCACAGCATATACATAAATGACACATAATATCATTAATAAATAGACAAAAACCAAAACACATAACTCCATAAACTACTGAACACATACAGACACAAGCAGGTCTACTACATAGTGACACTAATTATTGACAGGATCAAACTTACAGACAAGAAAGGATATGATGAATATATATGGAGTAAATATATAGGAAGATATATATGGAGTAAATATAGTAGGTAGTAGTAGATATATGGAAAGTAGTAAGTAGCAAATATATATATGGAAATGAAAAATGAAAGAGTAAAATGATGGAAAATGGGATGTGTGTGTGTGTGTGTCATTCACCCCATGGTCTTGTCCACGCGAGCTGGCTCGCGATCGCCAGTATTCATCCTCTCATTGCGAGCTTGGAGCTCATTATTACCGATCTTTGGGCAATGCTGGGACCTCACACACCACACACCCCCATCCCCTTGCTCAAGGGGGGGACAGTAACTGCCCGAATTTGTCAAGTGAAAAAATCCCCGGGAGCACGAGGATTCGAACCGCCTACCCACAGAATGGGAGCCCGGCACGCTGTCACCTGACCATCGCGCGTGTGTATTCATCTAGTTGTATTTTATAGGGCCAGAGCAATGCTCGTGTGGCCCCGTCTCCATATCAACATTCTTTTTTATCATTCATCCTTATAGTCCTTGAGCCAGACCAAAAGTAATGCTCCGGCGGGGGGAGTAATTCTCATTATGATTTTCCATTAGACCAATGTCTCAAAGTGTCAGAAAAGGTGTGATGGACATCTGAGAACAGTAGCTTAGTGCCCGGATGGACGCCATCTTTGAAACCACCCAGCTCGAAAATGCCCATTTGGTGGGGTACATTGTGCACGTGTATCTGGACTTCTATACTAGCTATCGATGTGCGGTTGACGACTAAAATATACGTCCAATGTGTACCGTCTAAATAAAAAATAATATGAAGCATTTTGTTATAGATAATTATTATAAAAATCAATTATCGAAAAAAAAATCATATATTTTTCAATATTTTATTATTAGACTTGTACTTTTTTTAGTGAAACAACACTGGTATGATTTTCCAAATTATGCATTCTGCTACACCGTTTATCTGTCTATAAAAATAACTCAACCAAGTACAACATACATCCACCACGAGTTTACAACAAATATATGTAAGAGGCATAAAATGACTTAGGCCGCCGCTGGCATTATCTATTCTGACGATAACGCAAGTTAGGAATGTCGTACGGAGAGGATTTTAACACCATACGATATCTAATAAGCAGGCGGAAATTGTTACATAGGAAATCTGCACTTTGGTGGCCATCTTGGATTTCAAAATGGCCGCCAATTATATTAATTATTCATTACTAGAGTTTGGAAAGACGTATGGAGCTGATTTAACACCATACGATGTATATTCCATATTCCGTGGCTTCCTCGAATGTAGCCACGAGGAAGCAGACACGCGTATGTTTCTCACGCAAAGCACGCGCTACCCACTACAAGACGATCATCTTAGTGGCAGATGACACCGACGTTCTGATCATCAGTCTTCATCTCAGCAGAACCATCGATAGTCAGCTCTTCATCAGACGAGGAACAAAGGTTCGAGTCAGAATGATTGACGTTGAAAGTGGCTGCGGTATTGGGGTCTGGAGTTTGCAGTGCATTGCCAGGGCTTCATGCATGGAGCGGGTGTGACACTGTTAGTGCTCTGGCTAGCCAAGGAAAGATAAAGCTTTGAAGCTTGTGCAAGCGAATGATCTGTATCTTCAAGCATTCACAGATCTGGGATCTTCGTGGAATGTACCAACAGACGTCTTCAATAGCATTCAGGCCTTCAAGTGTCAGCTGTACGCCAGGAACACGAAGATCGTCGGTGCTAATTCACTCCGTTATCACATGTTCTGTGCAAAGAAGGGCCAGATCGAATCTGGACAATTGCCGCCTTGTGAAGACTCCTTGATGCAGCATACGCTTAGGGCCAACTATCAGGCGGCTATCTGGCGACGCAGCCTTGAAAACCTGCCAGACGTCCCAGCACCATCAGCAGGACATGGCTGGGAACTCGATGATGGCGGTTCGCTCAAAATCCGATGGATGGCGGGTCTACCAGCTCCAGATGTCTTGAATCTCATCTCATGCACATGCAGAAGGACGTGTCGACCGTCAGATTGCTCCTGCATACTGAATGGGTTGAAGTGCACTGTTGTGTGTAAGCTGCAGGGATGCTCCAACATGGTGCAGGATGATGCTATCGTGGCTCAGGATGCCAATGACTCTGATGGCGACTCTGATGATTAACTTTGTGTGCACTGTATATTGTATAGCATATGTTGTTCTCTATTATAATGCAGGCCAAATTGCCTGAAAATCTTTATAGACAGATAAACGGTTTAGCAAAATGTATAATTTGGAAGATCATACCGGTGTTATTTGACTAAAACATGACATGTTCAATGATACCTCCACTTGCTTATTAGGAATATATCATCGTATGGTGTTAAAATCAGCTCCATACGTCTTTCCAAAACTCTAGTAATGAATAATTAATATAATTGGCGGCCATTTTGAAATCCAAGATGGCCACCAAAGTGCAGATTCCTATGTAACAATTTCCGCCTGCCTATTAGATACGTATGTGTTTAAAATCCTCTCCGTACGACATTCCACTTGCGTTATCGTCAGAATAGATAATGCCAGCGGCGGCCTAAGTCATTTTATGCCTCTTTACATATATTTGTTGTAAACTCGTGGTGGATGATATGTTGTACTGTTGAGTTATTTTTATAGACAGATAAACGGTGTAGCACAAATGCATAATTGGAAAATCATACCAGTGTTGTTTCACTAAAAAAAGTACAAGTCTAATAATAAAATATTGAAAAATATATGATTTTTTTTTCGATAATTGATTTTTATAATGATTAATCTATAACAAAATGCTTCATATTATTTTTTATTTAGACGGTACACATTGGACGTATATTTAGTCGTCAACCGCACATCGATAGCTAGTATAGAAGTCCAGATACACGTGCAACAATGTACCCCACCAAATGGGCATTTTCGCGCTGGGTGGTTTCAAAGATGGCGTCCATCCGGGCACTAAGCTACCGTTCTCAGATGTCCATCATGCATTTTCTGATACCTGAGATATTGCCCTAATGGAAAATCATAATGAGAATTACTCCCCACGCCGGAGCATTCACTTCAAAATATGGCCGGATGGCTCAAGGACTATTAGTGCTTAGTGTTGGCCGAAGCTAGCACCCCGGGAGGGGGGTCACAAACCCCCGGCTAACACCCGGTACCCATTCACTGCTGGGTGGACAGGGGCTGGGGTTTTAAGGAAACAACCCAACTGTTTCCGCTCCGCCCGGGGATCGAACCCGGGACTTCTCGGTTGTGAACCGAGCGTGCTAACCACTACACTACGGAGTACCCAGTGTGTGTGTGTGTGTGTGCGCCTGTGTGTGTGTGTGTGTCTGTGTGTGTGTGTGTGTCTGTGTGTGTGTGTGTGTGTGTATCTCTGCCTCTGTGTGTGCATCTTTCTGTGTGTGTGTGTGTGCCTGTGTGTGTGTGTGTGTCCCTCTGTGTGTGTGTGTACCTTCAGGAGGGGGAATGGCCAGCATGAGGGCACAGCAGGCGAGGAGCAGACTCAGGCAGCGGGGAAGGCGAGACATGATGTGGAATGCAAACCTGAAATATCAAAACATTCATTAGGATTCACTACATATATTCACTATTTAATTAACTATAATAACTGATAATTAGTAGTAGTAGTGGTGGTGGTGGTGGTGGTGGTGGTATATAGGCTCAAACTCCTTTTATAAGCTTATATTAGATTAAAATAGCATTTTCTAACGAAAACAACTAAAATACCACATTTTGAAGTTCTCTTATCAAAAAAAGGGCTGAATAATGTCAATTTTCGAATTTTTTTTGCATCACATAAATCCATTAAAAATGTTGAAAAACCGTTGTTTTTAGGAGTAAAATTGATACCAAAATTTCATTAAAATACATATTTATAGCTATTAATTTTGTAAAATGTAGTTGTATCAAATATCGAAAGCTATTTAGCTACAGATATAAACGAATATACTTCAATTTGTAGAAAAAAAGAACCACTGATAACTAGCTAAATTCATTGAAAACACTACATTGTATGGGTATATAGCAATATGATAAGTAAAACTACTTGTTTATATACAATAACACTACAGTTTACAAGAAACTATGAAAAACGCTTGCAATATACCGTTATTTCACAATAAAAAACCTACACTTCTATTTATGAGCTTAATGTAACGTAAGCTACTTATAGGGGCAAATTATTCTAATAAAATTATTGTATACGTCAATTTGTAGGAAGAAAGCTATATTTCACCGATAACTAGCTAAAATCATTGAAAAGAACACATTTTGAGGGTATAAAGCATTATCATGAGATAAGTTCCTTTTATTTATGACTAGCCGCAAAGCCGCCCTCCGGGCGGACTTTTAGGCTAGCTCCTGCGGAGGGCTATTAGTGGTGGGCCTTTGGTCCACCACCTGTGTTTGGTGGGCCGAAGGCCCACCAAACACGGACTCTCCAGATAGCCCCTTCTAACTTTCCTGAAATCACGAATGTAGAAATGTATGTATTCCCCCCACCCATTCACTCACCCATTACCCATCACCCCCCACCCATTCATCCATACCATCACCCCCACCATCACTCACCCATTACCCATCACCCCCCACCCATTCACTCACCCATTACCCATCACCCCCCACCTATTCCCTCAACCCATCACCCCCCACCCATTCACTCACCCATCACCCCACACCCATTACCCATCACCCCACCCATTCACTCACCCATTACCCATCACCCTACATCAAGGTTTCCTCAATTCTCGCAACCCACTTTTTTTTCACAATTATCGCTAATAGGCTGCTAAAAAAAATAAAAAAAAATGATCGGATCATCTCATATTGGCTTAAAACCTTCCCTGGTCAACCGGTTTCCCAAAAAATGTGCCATATGAGTTTATTGCGCACGGGGGGCGGAACCTATACAGAACACACACACACACAAAAAGACACACTTTGCTTATATTTAATTACCCATCACCCCCCACCTATTCCTCACCTCACCATCACCATCACCCCCCACCCATTCACTACCCATCACCCACACCCATTACCCATCACCCCACCCATTCACTCACCCATTACCCTCACCCTACATCAAGGTTTCCTCAATTCTCGCAACCCACTTTTTTTTCACAATTATCGCTAATAGGCTGCTAAAAAAAAAGAAGAAAAAAAAGTGATTGGATCATCTCATAAGTGGGCTTATGACCTTCCCCTGGTCAACCTGATTCCAAAAATGTGCCATATGAGGTGTTTGCGCCACGGGGGGCGGAACCTATGCCCCACACACCACACACACACACCAGACAGACACACTTTCGCTTTATTAATATAGAAGATAGATAGATATAACACTACAATTTGCAAGAAACTATGAAAAACACTTGTAATATACAATTGTACCACAATATCCCAGCAAACATTGTCATTACGGGCCGGCATCAAATCAGTGTCGGTAAATCACAAACGACATATTGGTATTGAGTCGGCAAACCGTAATGAAGTTATTGGCCTGGCTGCGGACCAACAACTTGTGCGTTCATGTTTGCACCCCGGGCCTGTGTCGGTTACGTTACGTTTCTGTGTCAGATCTGTGTCGGCAATCCGTAACCAAACTATTGCCACTACTGAGCCACAAACGGGCCGACATAGCATCTACATCGTGCCATAAGCGGGCCAACACAGCAACTGTATCGTGCCACAAGCAGGCCGATTTAGCATCCAAATAGTGCCATAAGAGGGCCTACACAGCAACTGAATCGTGCCACAAGCAGGCCGATTTAGCATCCAAATAGTGCCATAAGAGGGCCTATACAGCAACTGAATCGTGTCACAAGCAGGCCGATTTAGCATCCAAATAGTGCCACAAGCAGGCCGACTTAGCATTTGAATACTGCCACAAGCAGGCCGACTTAGTATTTGAATAGTGCCACAAGTAGGCCAATATAGCAGCTGAATAGTGCCACAAGCAGGCCGACAAAGCAGTTGAATCGTTTTACCGTTCCTAATGCCGATGTAGCACGCCGATTAGCTACTCCGCCCGGATAGCTACCCTGCCACGACTACGCACGTACGGCAGATGCCGTCACACAGGAAAACATTGGCCACGCCTCCTGGACCAGAACATAATCGTCAGATTCGCTTATTTAACCTAAATATATATATGTCTACAAAACTTAACTCCAAACCTATCCAAAATTTAATCAAACCTAAACCAAACCTTAACTTAACCAAAATTTAACCATTTATTTTTATATGATACTAGAAAGGTATATTAGGTTACTTAAGTTTGATTAGGTTAAGTTAAGGCTTGGTTTAGATTTGATTTAGGTTTAAGATAGGTTTGGGTTAAGTTTTGTAGACTTATTTAGGTTAAATAAGCGAATCTGATGATAATGTTCTGGTCCTGGAGGCGTGGCCAATGTTTTCCTGTGTGACGTCATCTGCAGCGTGTGCGTAGTCGTGGCAGGGTAGCTATCCGGGCAGGGCAGCTAGTCGGCGCGCTACACCACCCCACTTTTAAATAAAACACAGGTTTTTGTGAATGGAATAATCTGTTGCCAGGATTGAATGGGATCTCAACTCTTACAGTATGAGCTAAGGACCAATATAGTGCAACAAAGAATAAAAATTATCACTATTACTTCAAATTAAGCCATAATCATCAGTTTCGGCTGCAGTATATCAGTCTTGCCTGTGGTTGAGGCAGTCTGGCACTGGCAGTCAGCAATTCAATTCACAATGTGTGCCCTAATACACCATCAGGCTGCTACAAGAATAAATACTGTAAATGAAACTACAATAATTGTGTATATAAATATAATTTTCATAAGAATATAATCACTGTATTGTTACAAAAGTGGAAAAAAAGTCCAGACAAAGGTGGGAAAATTTCTATTAATGAACAGACAAATAACGAAATAAATAAACAAATACATGAATGAAAAAATAAATAATTAAATACATAAATAATATATATATAGATATATATAATATATAATATATATATATTATGGGGAGGAGGTAGCAGAGTGGTTAGCGTTTCCGACTGGCGTTTTCGGTGACCCGAGTTCGATCCCTAAGAAACCCAAAACCTTTCTGCACCGTCGAGTGGCCTAAGAACACCCACAGCTGCCATCAACTCTACCTTCGACTGCGAGTGCATCGGGGGACACAGGGGGGCGGCATGAGCCTCTACTCACAGGCGTCACTATAAGAATTCTGCCTGCGCCACCACGGGCGAGGACCAACCATCAGAGCCCTCAAGTGAACCTCCAGAGCCTACCATCCGAGCCCTGGGTCAAACCCCTGCCTACAGGCGCTATAGGCACAGATGTAAAAATATATATATATATGTCAATTTTACCCATAACGTATAGTTATAACAGGGAAGACTCTTATGGCTCTTATGGGAGCTGTCATCCTGCTCACGCACTATTCATGTACTTTGCACTATGTGTGACAAGTCATGAATATTGAGATGCTGCAAATCTAAATGATGAACGCTGAGAATAAAATTGGATAAGTATCATCGATCGTCTAACTTCATAAGACATTATGGGAAAATCTGACGTTAAACAGAAGGAAGAAGGAAAATTTAGCCTGAAAGTCTATCAATCTATGTAAATTAGGTTAGGTTAGGTTAAGGAAAAAAGATAACCGAAATGTATCGGAAAATTATCAGGTTTACCTAAACCAATGAAAACATATACGACCAGAGGTGTTAAGTCTCAACCCATAGCAAATCGGATAAATAATAGAATTCCCACCATCTGTCAGATGTGCAGGGCCAGTACTGGTGTACAGGTCCTGTACAGCAGGCCACTGGTGTCCTCTTCTGTTTCATTAAAGATACAAACATCTTGGGATAAAGACCATATGTGCCATGCTCACATGTTGGTGCCTTCTTCACCATCTAAAAGGCTTTGATCACAAGTTGCTCTGAAAAAGAAAACTAAAATTAGATTTTCATGATCCGATGCACTGTCATAAGTTTACATAACTCTTTGCAGATATCTTATTTGTTCTATCGGCCAATAATCTTCACAAAAGAAATTGTTCAACCTGCAATCACCTCAATTACACCTTACAATACAATATAGACCACCCAGTGGGCAAATGTCGCATAATTCATGTGGAATACACATGGATTCTACACGTGGAACACACATGGATATCTAATCTAATATGCAAATTGATTTCATGTGAAATTGTACATCTGGAATACACCTGACCAGATTCACGTGTATTACACAGTTATATCTGGTGGAATAAATCGTGTATGCTTACCTTTGAATTATCTGAGTTTAGTCTGCATTATCGTGTTTGGCAAACTGTCCGTCTAGAATGCATCCAACCTCGTGATACTTGTTTCTGTATAATTTGCATTAGCTCACCTGATATACGTACTAGATAAGGTGGATGTTTTGGTTGACACCTTGAATCTCAGCAGTGAGTGTAAAACGGACATATGTTTGGAAAAAACTCAGCAAAAAAAAAGTAATTAAGAGTATAACTGAAAAGTCTCTCCAAAATCTTTACAACAGTATTTACTTGTGATTGTCATTTTTAAGATTCTTGAATATAGATACAGAAGTAAATAAATAATTTCACCCCATAGAAAAAAAATCTCGAAGGCGATGGTGTTATAAGATTGCAGCTAAAATGTCATATGAATTAACATGGAGAGGAGAAGTCTTCTTATGAATAAGTTTTTACAAACATATGTCTGTTTTATAAGACAGACAGGTTGTCACAACACAATGATGCAAACTTCAGACTCACTGGAACAAACCATAGTAGCCTACTGTGCCATGGCTTTATAAATATCTTTTCCTGCAAAGATATTTACATAGTCTGCACAATATTGATAACTCTGAATGTTATATAGTACATAATATATGTATAAAGAAAAAATAATATTAAACATAACGTATATTTCTATCCGGTTTTACATCTTTTAATCGTGACACCTTGAAAATCCTAAAACCAAAATAATCTCCCTATCCATTTTGTGAAAAAATCAATACTACATTGAGCCCAGAGAGCAAAAAATTACCACATCATTTGTATTTTCCTTTAGATAGGTTATTAGATACAGGAATTGAATAACTAATGACTGCAATAACTAAACTGGCAATTTCAGTGATGCAAGAGAAGACAAAAAAAAGAATATATATATATATATATTGTGCAAATGGTGGGTGGAACGAAGTCACTTGGGGTTAGCTGCTCCTTATCACGGGACACAAACTGTACACAACCTGTTAGTTGATATCATAATTTTGCCAGCATTTTTTCATCATATAAAAATTTCTAATAGTAACACAATAAAAATCAGCCTGGTCTCATAATTTCTATACTGTACTTGATTTAAACATAATCAGCACAGGTTTATGTTAAGTACATCTTACAAAAAACCCCCAAGTTGGGAAAAAAAGG
>JACEEZ010022098.1:13176-51471 GCA_016584305.1 Chionoecetes opilio
GGGAGGAGGAGAGTGGGAGGGGGATGAGAAGAAGAAGATGAGTAAAGGAGGAGAGAGTAGCGAGAGGAGAGAGTGAGGGAGAGAGAGGACGAGAGAGAGAGAGAGAGAGAGAGAGAGAGAAGAGAGAGAGAGAGGAGAGAGAGAGAGAGCAGCGAGCGAGAGGGCGAGCGAGAGAGAGAGAAGAGAGGAAGGATAGAGAGAGAGGAGATGAGAGAGAGAGAGGAGAGATGGAATAGAAAGAGATGCGAGGAGAGAATGGCCCTTTTGAATGAACCCACCGGGAAGGAGGAGGACTGCAAGGTCCAGACTTTGATTGGGAAGGAAGGGGGGTGGGGGAGTCAAGAGAATATGAACGATAATTTATTGGAAAATACGAAAAGGAAATGGAAGGAGAGGATCCGAGACCCGTGTGTATACAAATTTTGTGGAGTGACTGTACTACACTATGCATTATCTGTTAAGTAATTAAGTTAACCCTGCACATGTCAGGGTATATCAATTAAGGCTCTACCATTCTCTACTTCGACTGCATTCAACCTTGATTTAGGTAATCATTAAATACTATTCTTCAGATTACAAATTATATAACTTACTAGCTTGTTCCATAGGACGTTGAATTCAGCATCTTGACTGTCTTCCTTATCCTCTTCATTGTCATTACAAGGGTCACTGTTTTCAAAGGTAGCATCCAGCTTCTTGAGATCACCTCTGGTCTTGCTACCCCTTTGGTTATGTCTACCATGTCTGTCGTCCCTGCCATGCTGGTCATGGCTTCCTCTTCGATAATGTATATCGTGTTGTCTCCTATCATGCTGGTCATGGCTTCCTCTTCGATAATGTATATCGTGTTGTCTCCTGTCATGCTTGGTCATGGCTTTCCTCTTCGATAATGTATATCGTGTTGTCTCCTATCATGCTGGTCATGGCTTCCTCTTCGATAATGTATATCGTGTTGTCTCCTGTCATGCTTGGTCATGGCTTCCTCTTCAATAATGTATATCGTGTTGTATCCTTTCACGATCGTCAGGGCTGTCACTTTCGTCAGGGTTTTCCTTGTTAAATAAGGGTTTTGTCATGCTGGTCAGGATTTCCCTTTGGGTCGATACACCCTGTCATTTTGTTTTAAACCCCCTTAAACGCCCAGTCTTTCCTTTGGAATAAAAAGTCTTTATTTTTGTCAGCCATAAAATTACAAAAGTCACGGGGGGGGAATTACCAAGTTTTTTAAAGGGGACAAGGCTACTAAAGGGGTCTTATCTATAAAAATTGCTTATAGCACAAAAAAGTGTCTAATGGTCCCCAAATTAAATTTTTAAAATTTAAATTTTTCGGGGCCTAAGGGCTTAATTAAATGTTTTTTCGGGGGGAATCACTTCGTTTCTCTTGGTTTACGTGTAATAAAACCCTTTCCCAAAAATTTTCCCACTGCATACAAAAGCCATTTGAAAACACAAACCCAAAACACACACACCCACTGATCTATATAAAAATGGATCGCAATCGGGGCTGCTTTTTGGCCCAAAAGATCTGAAGTCCCCAGCCGCCATTTTGTCTTTAACCAAAACAAATACAGGGGCCGGGGCCAGGCAGGGGCTGGGTTTTGGGCTGCGGGCCCAATGTGTTTAAGCCTATATTACCACCAAACTACTTTTAAAACCCCTACTACTACCACACTTTTTACCCCCCCTTACTACAATTATTCCCACCTAAAAACTACTTTAACCCCCTTTACTACTATACTACTACTAAAATTTCCCAACCTAGTGCATCGTCAAAACCTTCCTTTTTAATTTATTTAGGGTGATACAAAAACAACAGTTTTTGGTTGCGGGGCCGTACAGGGGTGTAGTGACAGGTGCCCTTGCAAGGCCGTCCCAGGGGGGTAGTGACAGGTTTTTTGCAAAGGGGCCGTCAGGTGTGTAGTGACAGGTGTCGGGCAAAGGCCCGGGTACAGGTGAAATAGTGGCAGGGGGTGTTGCGAGGCCGTACGGGTTTGAAAGTGAAAGTTCTTGGGGGCCGAAACCAGGTGTATTTGGAACAGGTGTTGCGAGGCCGTACGGGTTTTGATGACAGGTGTGTTGGAGCCGGGTACAGGTGTGAAATGACAGGTGGGGGTGTAGGGGAAAGCGAAGGCAAGAGGGGCATTTTTTTAGCCCCCAGGGGTTGTGTGTGCCCTGACCAATAGCGAAGCGCATTTCCCTCGTCCCTAAAACGGGCCAGCCCCTACCGCCGGGGCCCCAGGGGTTACGGGGGCGAGCCCCGTGGTCCATAGAACTACTCTGGGGGTTAAAAGGAATTTTAAAAATTAATCAAAAACCTTTGGCCAAATTTCCAAAAACCCCTTTCTTAATTAGGTTATTGAATTGAAATAGTTATTTTTCGTACACTGTTTTTGGGGAAAGTTTTTGGGGGGGGGGGGGACAAAACCTGGGCCCTTTTTTCGTCCTCTGTAGTAAATTTTTCAACTTTTGAGCTGAGTGTACGAAACAAACCTTGGTTTAAAATAGACTACAAAAAATTTTTGTAAAAAAAGGGGCGAGATTTTTTGCGGTTTTTTAAAAGACAAAAACATTTTTCCTTGGGCCTACAATGGGTGCTTGTTGAAATGGAGATAGTTTTTTTTTTGCGAAACCCCCCCCCCCCCCAAAAAAAAAATAATTTTTAAAAACCAAACCTAACCTTTTTGGTTTTTTTAAATAAACCAAACCCTACCCCCCTTTAAAAGGGTTTTTAATAAAACCCTCCCCTAACCTTATAGGTTTTAATAAAACCAAAACCCTAACCTTAAAGGTTTTAAAATGAAACCAAAACCTCCCTTATGGGTTTTTAATAAAACCAAACCCTAATTTTAAAACCAAAAGGGTATACTTTTTTTTTTTTTTTTTTTTTCTTCGCAAAAAAAGCTATCTCCATTAAAACAAGCACCGCTTATTAGGAAGCGCTATATCATTTGTATCATAACCGCACTCCGGGGCTCTTCCGTTTCCCCCAAATTTTAACAAGTTAAAAAAAATTACTTATATCTTATCTATTTAAAAAAAAAATTCCCAAAATTCCCTATTTTTTTGTAACTAGTAGTTGGAACGGGAGGGGTAATGGATTAAGAGTGGATGGGCTGGGTGGGGAGTGGGTGGGGTTTTTGGTTGTGGGTGTGGGTGTCTGTGTGTGGGTTGGGTGGGTGGGGTTTGGTGGGTGTGTGGGGGGTGTGGTGTGGGTGGGTGTGTGGTGGGTGGGGTGGGGTGGGTGGGTGGGGTGTGGGGGTGGGGGGGGGTGCGTGTGTGTGTGTGTGGTGTTACTACAGGGGGAAAGTTTTGCCCTTCCAGGTCCTGGTCTGTTTGACAGGACTAGAAAAGCACAGCTTGGCTGCAGGCGATAACACAGCCAGACGCAAGCCAGCTTGGCTGACGAGGCATAACACAGCCAAAGAAACAGCGAGCCGCAAAAAGGCTTTTTTTTTGGTTCGGCAAGATGGGGACATTGGAACCAGTGCTGGCCGGCTTCCGCGATCCATGTTAATAGATCATGACCCCACACACACACACACAAAACACACCACAAAACCCCCACCCCACACACACACACACACATATATTAAAATATATATTTTTTATATATATATATATATATATATAATATATATATAAAATATTAATATATATTTTAAAAAAAAAAAAAAAACAAAAAAAACGGAAACCTACAATAAAAAAAGACTGTACTACATTTTTAAAAACCCATAAGACCCTAAAAGGGGGAAAAACAGTAAAAAAAAAAACTTCAATGGAATAGTCTTCTTTTTTAAACGGGAAATATATAACCCAGGAGAATGGGATTTTTGGGCTTGGTTATCTTTGGGAAAAGATTGTGGTGTGATATCATGTTTGGGAGAATCCTAAAAATTGTATGGATGAAAAAAATGTGGCTACTTTGGGGGAAATTTTATTACTCTATGAGACCATCTTTTCCCTCCTCATACTACAAACCCAACATTTCCTTAAGCTCCTTGTTCTGTCTAATTTTTATTGTAAGCCATGCTTTCAAATTTTGGAGAAAAAAACCTGTCTTAATTAAGCTTCCTACAAAAAAATTTTAAAAAATAAAAGTTTGAGAATATAAAATTGATAGGGGGGTGATCTGAATAATGATAAAAAAAAAATGTATTAGTTAAGACAAAACAAAGTAAATTTAAACTACAACAAAAAAAAGTAGTTAAAGAAAGCCCATTGAAGACTTATTTTGACAATGATAAAAAGATTTTTCTGGTCCTTTCATTGTACGCACATTGACGTCCTTACTGCACCTCACCTGGTTTTCTTACAAAGGCCTATATAAACCCACAATTTTTACCCCGGATGGAAGCTTCTGTAAAGGGGAAATTTTCAATACGCATCATAAATAAAGAGGGTTTAAAATTTATAAATATTAAGTCAAAAATGGATAACTATAAATAACGTTTGGGTGCTTCCCCCGCCCCCGCTTCATCACTGAGCAGTTGGGGGACGGGCCGGGGGAGTGACTCTTCAAAAAGCTCACATCGGGGCACCTGTACCCTCAAAGGGACCGTCATTCGGAAAGCCGGTGGTGATGCGGGGATCATAAGCCGAATACTATTGTTAGGGTGGTGGGTATGGGGACTGACACTTTTGTCAGGAAATTGATGATGAATGGGGGAAGGGGGCTTCTGTTTCAGGGTGCCCCCCAAAAGTACCATGGGGCCCGCCGGGGAGGAAGATGCATCGGGGGTCTGGACGAATTGGGGTTCAACGATTTAATATGGGGGAAGGTTCAGGCACGATATATTTACTTCCCCTCCGCCGGTATCCGNAGCTTCATACTATTATGGTGCTTGGTATATCGGGTAGGAGTCAACTTTCAATGCACTGAAACCTAAAAGTCCGCTACTCTTGTGATAGTCAGTCATGACTTTATTTTTACCCTATTGAGTTATGAATGGCGTGTTGTTGTGGAACAATCACTGCCTGTTTTTACTGATGCAAACAAAATGGGCCTATCTTGTGTAAGAGAGAGTAAAGCCAAGAAATATGAATATTTTCTGAGGCAACGCAAGGGTTTTGGGTTGCGCCAGGCAAGTACCACCACCATCGCCACCCTGCCCGAGGCTATCAGCCAATCAGCGACGTCGTTACATACTCGCCTAGGCATCGAGCCGCTCCCAGGAATCCAGCTTAAGTGAATAGACTATAGTATCTTATTCACTGACATAATTCTTTTGTATAAATAATTTTTATTTGACATCATTAGTATATTATTAAATGTGACTTTAGGGTTGCCTACCATGTAAGTCTTCACTGCTGACAAGTCCTCAGGTAGATTTTTCTTGGATCGTTTTTCCTCCCTCGCAAGAGTAGACCTTCACATCTGGATCACTGTTGCTCTCTAAAACTCCCCAACGGTAGATGTCAGCTGGTAGTTGTCACATTCTTGAAAACTGTCTGAATTTTTTTTGCCATAAATCTTAACCACTGCTTAATAACTTGACTCAACTTTGTGATGGTATTTAACTTAACTGTCCCATAACAAAACAGTTTAGGTTAGCCGAGATAACAAGAATCTTCATGTAGTTCAGAACAATCTAAATCGAGCATCAAATCGAAATTAAACATGGGGTGGTAAAACTGACATGGAATCACAATCAGCAGATAACATGTAGAATAGGTTATTGCATATCATATCTTACAAACATAAAATATAATACAGCCATAAATAGCAATACAGAGCTGGATTGTATTAGACTTGATGTCATAGCTTATGACGAGCCAAGTCAATTTTTCAGCAGACCAAAAAAAAGCAGTCTAAACAGATATATACTGGTCAACATTATAAATTATACGGGCTAGAAGCAATTTTAATTTTTATTTTCTTCCCTTATCTTGTGTGTTTATTTAACCTATATTGCTTTAATTGTAATATTGATGACCGTAATAGCTACAAATGAATTTCAGGTACTCTTATAAGGGGTTTCAAATTAGTGATTCTAAGATGAGCATCCATAAAAGAAAGTAAAATGCCCATGCAGGAGGCTACCAGTATGGTAGCAGTAAAATACCTACCAGAAGTAATTTTCACTTTTTTCAACAGAAACTTCCTCCATGATTTAACGTCCGGTTCTTGCTGATTATGAAGGGCACTCTCAGCATTAACACCATGTGGCCAAAGCAAAGTTTGGTTCCCCTTCTAACACACAACTGGATGGTACCACACCCTCCTTTCTTTCTTGCCTTCCAACCACACTGCTCGTTTCCACATTCTAGGAACAAAAACTATTATCAGTATGGTACAGTACATTGTCAATTATTAGTACAGGCCAGGCATGCTTGACTTAATTTGTAACATCTGCAGCATAATAAACAGGTACTCTAAGAGTTACTTTAATACAAAAGGTTACAATCCAACATAATTAGGTATTTGCATTTATTAGCAATAAAAATTTTCCTTCAGATGTATAACAAAAATAAAAATTAATTCATTGACAGTTTAAGTAATCTAGAAAACAAAACTACTTAGATATCTCACCGACACAAAATCCTTTCTTAAACCAGACCAGCACTCTGGGGAGTTTTGAGTCTTCACAGAAGGCGCACAAGACACAGGGGAAGATGAAGTAAAGACAATAAGATGTAATTGATGATTTGATAGGAAGAAACAGTTTTGGGAAAAAAAGTACATAGGCCATAAGAGGGCTACATGACAAAAGCAATACAGGTATACAGACAACAGAGACTCATACATTCTGGGAAAACTTAAAAAACATAAATTATGGACTTGCTGTTATCATCTGTTTAAATTGTACATAAAAATTTTAAATTGTTAGTAGGCCTAATTAATTATGTCATGTAAGACGGGTATCAAAACCAAAAGCCATCTTTGTATGGCAATTTCACCACCTTTCTATACAGCTCCCTTGAGGAATAAATGTTTGTTTGAGATTACTGTTCTTTTTCATGAAAACAATGTTAATGAGTTTAGAATTGCATGGTTCAGAAAAAAAAAACAGTCAGTTTGGCTTTGACGAAGAACATCACATTCATCGTATCCATCATCTACTTGTTTCCTAAGGAACACAAAAATTTCCCTTTTCCAGCATGAAGCAATTATTTTTGTATTTTGTGGATAATACATTCTGTGACAAGCTTCTGTCTCTTTAGATTTGTTATTTCTTTCCTCTTCTCCCAAGTCTTTTGAAAAACCTGAGAAACTGGGTTGTTTGATGACCGCACCAACTTTTTATTTTGTGAAGTTCTTCTCATAGGTAAAAGAACTTATGTATTAAGGGAGCATGATAAATTCTCCACATCTCAGCCAAGGAAGAAGATATGACGTTGTATACAATAAAATGCGACCATATACATCTCGGAAACCCTTTGCACAAAACAGTGAAGCAATTCTTTGCATATGACAGGTATGAATTCCGTACAATATCATTTGAATCAATAAAATTGTTAAGGCCACAGTAAGCAAAAGACAGTTTTTTGTATATACTGTAAGAACCACATCTTTCAGGACAAACAATACTGGTGTATAATATATACTGTCTAAACTCGGGCCTTCCAGCGATCAATACAGCTAGTGATCGTGGTGGTCTAGAAATTCACTTGGAGTTTGTTTGAAAAAGTTCTTCTAAAGAGGCAGAGATCAATTTTACTTGATCCCTGGGAGAGTTTGCATTTCTTAGGACCTTTTTATGAGAAAAAAGCAACATCCTTCTAGTGACCCCAAAGGCAAATTAAGTGCATATAATCCAATGGAAATCCTTTAGCAAAAATTTTTCCATAATGAATCAAAGGGGACTTTTCCACAACTGATGAAATCTTTGTACTGTTCCTGATTAAATTTATCAGACCTTTCTTTGTAGAGCTGTGTAGTCTAATACAAAAACATGTGTTCCGAAGTTCTTTGATTTCACATTCTCACATGCTTAATACCATTGTGCCCTTTGATGCATTTGATAAAGATCGTGCAGGTGCATCGCAGATAAATGATACAATTTTTAGTGCCAGTTTTTTCCCTGAAAAACTAAACCATTTTCTGAAAGCTGTCTTATTCTTGCAGAAAATCTCTTAAAAAGCTGTCTACAGAATTAGTTTTGTTTTTCCACAAAAAGGGCTACTAATGTTGGCCTAAAACAACTAAACTTTATCAGTATAGGCCAGAATGCTTATGTTTGATTTGTATAAAGATAACCATCTATATTGACATTAGTTTAATTGAATCATTTTCTTTTATAAATTCTGGATGAGTTTTCAATATACTTCAAACATGAAACATAAATTTTGTTCCCAAAATAAGGGAATAGTGTCCTCCACATTTTTCTATTATTCTATATATCTTGGAGTTTCATTTAAGTGCGTGAATCTTTTGGTAATCATGCCCATTTTTCTTAGAAATTTCAAATTTAGCTTGTTAAAGTGCCTCACTGGAATTTATACTTAGAACCACAAAGCTATTCTTCTCGAGTGATCTATCAGCAACCCTTTTGTCTTCAGGTAAAATGGTGGTGACTTTGATCGTCTGTGCTGATTCTTCTGAAGCAGTTAATACTAAGGGGGTGAATTTTGTTCTTCCAAAAATTTTGCTGACAGGAAATTGACATTCGTCAAAATAATTATTGTGGCTTAAGTTTTGGCAATTTTAATTATTGATGAGACCAGTCATCTTCCCCTCACTACTACTGACCAACATTCCTTAACCCGCGTTGATGTCTATTCTTTTATAGTAAGCCATGCTTCAAAATACTGGAGAAAAAATACCTGTCATTAGAATATAAGGCTTCCTACAAGAATGATGAAAATATAGTTTTGGAATATGAAAATATAAGAGTTTGAGAATATAAAATTAATAGTGGGATTTTGAAAGTAAATAAAAGAAAAAAAATTAGTTAGACAACACAAATAATTTAATCTACACACAAACAAAATGTAGCTAAAAAATGTTCTATTAAGACAACTTAATTTTGACAATGATAAAGATTTGCTGGTAAAATTTCATTGTACAGCACTTTGACGTCTTTACTGCACGCATCCCCCTGTGTTCTTACAAGGCCTATATAAACCACAAGTTATTAGCTTATGGAAAGCTTCTAAAAGTAAATTCCCAATACAGCCAAGATAAATATAGAGGTTTAAATTCATAAAATGTATTTTACTCACTTTTTTCTATGTTGTCTCACAAGAGAAGAGTAGTTACTGGTATCCACTAGTTGAAATTGATCAACCCAGAATACTATTGCAGAAAGCATCCGCTTTAGCTGAAATTCAATTTGGGAATTAAAAATCAACTATGCAGATTTCTTATAATATTTTATAACTATACTTTCTGGATTAGAAAAATTATATATATATATATATATAAATTATGATCTCAGACATATATTACTGCTCTTTAATAATTTCTAAAAATAAAACTGGTTGAAACGGTGTAAACTAGTACATATATATCATAGGGTGGAGAATTAAAAAAAAAAATATGTTACAGTAAATTTTTCGGATGTCATAAAGATACAATGAAAAAAATAACTTTTCTAAACAAAATGAATCCAATATGAAGAAAAAAATTTACATAGGTTTTATATATTTCATTTGTCACTAAAATATATAATGTTTGTGCAAGTTATAAAATAACAAAAAAATTCTCTACATTTTAATTACTCCGCCAACGAAGTTGGAGGGGTTATGTTTCACCCAGATCTGTCTGTTGCTGTTTGTTAGTGTAGCTAAATTTCTCGAAAAGTTACGAATAATTTGGACAAACTGGGTTATAAAAGTCTATTGGTATAAGAAAGAACTGATTTAATTTTGGATGAAATCTATTGACAAACTGTTCATGCAACCAATTGATGAAATATTCGGCGAGGTATGCGCTCATACTGAATGCATATTATATATATATATATATATATATATATATATATATATATAGATATATATATTATATATATATTATATATATATATATATATTTTATATATTATATATATATATTAATTTAATATATATATATAAAATATATAAATTTTATATATATATATATATATATATATAATTTTATAAAATACTTTTTTTTTTACTTTAAAAAAAAATTACTCGTTTTTTTACTTTTTTTTATGAAATCGAATAACAACTGTTGCCATGGCATGAAGAATATTCATGAAATATTCGGGCGGAGGTATGCGCTCTACTGAGTGCCCCCCCTCCCCCCCTAGTGAGTAATGCATCAGGGATCAATAATAACCACTCGGAGGGGGATAAAGTTGGCGAAAAACCTGTTATTTTATGTTTTTAACGATGCTATTATTGATTTCCATAAACTAGTATAAATGGAATTTTATACTCGGGGGAATAACCCGGGGGGCAGTCCCCGGGTATGTCGAAAGTATAAAATACCGTTTTTTCTTATGTTAGTTTAATTTAGGTTATCTTGGGTTAGTTAATGAGCAATAATTAGATTTTGGCTTATCAACCTAACCCAAGATAACCTAACAAAAAAATACGGATAAAATGGAAGGGGAGGGCTTTGCTCTCTTCACCCCCCTCCGCGTGTTATTTTTTGCATATGATGCATTATTAATGATAATGTAAAGGATTTGAAAAAACAGCTAATTACAGCAAGCCCACGGGGAAACCTAGGAAGGTAAACTGTAGTCTGGATGTCACCCGTGGCCTGTGTCCCGGGTAAGGAATTACTATCGGCCACAGGCTCAACGGTTAAGGATACGGAGATGAGCGCTGAAGCACTGCAGCTGTGTTGTTGTCCCCCACTTTATCTTTACTTTTACCTAAAGGTAACAATTTACCCTAATCATTCCTCGCATCACAGACCCAATTAGCCTACCTAACCTAGCTAAAAATAGCTTGATATGATGGAGGGGGGGCTTTAACCCAACAACCCCCTCCGAGTGGTTGTTATTGATCCATGTGCATTACCATTGGTAATGTAAATAAAAGAAAGTAATTATTTTTATTTAGACCAAGACCAACTATATTGTCATAGCTTTACAACTCCACAACACTATTAGATGTATGTAGTGACTAGTGAGCAGTCAGGAGTCCCGACTTCGTCTGAGAGCGATGCTGTCCTAAATTATAGAATACCGGAACATAAATCGTAAATGCAGTTATAACCATGGTCCATCCCTTATAAACCCTAAACGTCGGGCATGGCTGCCTGCAGTCAAAATCCCACACGGGCATATTTGCCCAAGAAAAGAGTAGGTACACTTTTTGTAAATCTGTTCCCCTATTCTTATTATTTGTGCTACAAAATAATATTTACATCACTAAAAAGTACAATTCGTTAAATATTTCCCCAGGAGTTGGCAGCGCCAACCACCCGGACAATCGCACACCATCCTTTTTTTTTGTTTTAAACTAAACAAAATCTACAAAACCAACCCAAACCCATCCTAAGCATAACCTAATCTAAACTAAGCATTTATCTATTTCTATAATAATATAAGCGAAAGTGTGTCTGTCTGTCTGTCTGCCCGTCTGTGTGTGTGTGTGGTATAGGTTCCGCCCCCCGTGGCGCAAATACTCATATGGCACATTTTTGGAATCAGGTTGACCCGGGGAAGGTCATAAGCCCACTTATGAGATGATCCGATCACCTTTTTTTTTTTTTTTTTTTTTAGGGAGCCTTTTTAGCGAGAATTGTGAAAACAAAAGTGGGTTGCGAGAATTGAGGAAACCTTGATGTAGGGTGATGGGGGAATGAGTGAGTGAATGGGTGGGGTGATGGGTAATGGGTGTGGGGTGATGGGTGAGTGAATGGGTGGGGGTGATGGGTAATGGGTTGGGGTGATGGTAATGGGTGAGTGAATGGGTGGGGGTGATTTGGGTAATTGGGTGATGAATGGTGGGGGGGATGGGTAATGGTGAGTGAAGGGTGGGGGGTGATGGGTAATGGTGTGGGGTGATGGGTAAGGGTGAGTGAATGGGTGGGAGGTGATGGGTAATGGGTGAGTGAATGGGTGGGGGGGATGGTAATGGGTGAGTGAATGGGTGGGGGGGGGATGGGTAATGGGTGAGTGAATGGGTGGGGGGTGATGGGTAATGGGTGAGTGAATGGGTGGGGGGTGATGGGTAAGGGTGTGGGGGATGGGTATGGGTGAGTGAATGGTGGGGGGTGATGGGTTTAAAGGGTGAGTGAATGGGTGGGGGGTGATGGGTAATGGGTGAGTGAATGGGGGGGGGTGATGGGTAATGGGGGGGGAATGGGTGGGGGGTGATGGTAATGGGTGAGTGAATGGGTGGGGGTGATGGTAATGGGTGAGTGAATGGGTGGGGGTGATGGGTAATGGGTGGGGGATGGTGGGTAATGGGTGAGTGAATGGGGGGGGGGAAATAATACATTTCTACATCCATGATTTCAGGAAAGTTAGAAGGGCTATTGGAGAGTCCATGTTTGGTGGGCCGAAGGCCCACCAAACACAGGTGGTGGCAGGCCCACCAATAGCCCTCCGCAGGAGCTAGCCAAAAAGTTCCGCCCGGAGGGCGGCTTTGCGGCTAGTATAACCTAAATCTAACCTAACCAAACCGTAACGTAACCTAACCTAGCAATTTTTATATAATTATAAGTGTTAGGCTATATTTTTGGTACCGCTAGTGAATAACTACTGGGACAATATATTGAGGCCAAAAACAATAGAGTAAAAGTAAGCTGTAAGGCCTGTGGAGCCCGCCCAAATCCTGCGGAATATAACCGGGTGGTGAATATCAGATAAAAAAATGGAACTGTCATCGAAAATAGGAACACTTGACAACGTCTGTTGAGAATACATATCGGCAACAGTTCCAGGTAAACCCAAATATTTAGGAAAACTATGTTTCGGCTTCGAAGTCGCGGGAGACCTAAAACTGTAAATTTACAGTTGGGTAGCTGTAAGTGCAGGGTAACATTCTAAAGTCCTTTCCCCGCCCTTATTAGTGGGTTTTTTTTCCTCCAGACCTTCACAGATCTCTTTAGATACTTTTAAAACGTAATTATAAAGTTGGGGAGAGATGCCCCCTTTACTCAACCTCCCTAAACGATCCCTGGAACCCCCAAAAATAATATTACGAACCTAACTAACCTCACTATAACCTCACCAATAACCTCCTTGCGAAACCTAAGGGCGGGAAGAACTAGAATTTTAACCAGGTTAGGTTAGGTCATTTTGGGTTAAGTTGGTCATTATTTTTGGGGGTCTAGCTCGGAGGTTTTTTAGTGAGGTTAGGTAAGATTATAGTGGAGTTAGATTAGCAATATTACCATAATATATTTTGAGGGGGTTTAGGGGGTCGTTTAGGGAGGTGGGGTGAAGGGGGCATTCCCCCCCCACTTATATGACGTTTTAAAAGTATATGAAGGGGTCTGTGAAGGTCTGGAGGAAAAAAAACAGTAATAAAGGGCGGGAAAAGGGCTCTAGAATTTTACATTTCTGGCCCCTACAACAGCTGGCGGGAAATTAGAAATAACACAAGGGGGTTCTGGGGGAAAACCCCCCTAGCGAGGTTAGATTACGTAATCAATGCCTAGGTTAGGTTAGTGAACTACAAGGGGGGTCTTGGGGTGCGCAGCCCCACCATCAGGTCAGGAAAGTATTGGTCAATAAGGATTATTGGTTTTTAAACTGCATATTCACTTATAGTTATAAATCAAAGAAGCGAATCTGTTGAAGCGCGAACTCTTACAGAATATTTAGCGTTTAGGTCTTCTCTCAGGATGAAGTATCAGTACTTGTTCGATTCTTAAGCATTTTTTAAAACTGCGGAAACGGGAGACGACTTAATTTTCACTGGTATATTGATTACTGAGGGCCAAATTCTTCAACATACTCCAACAATGCTACTGATACCTATTTGTTAATGCCTATACATACCTTGTGTGGTTTGCCAAACCCAACTGCCGATGTAGACACAGAGTATTGCTCACCTAGCGTGGAACTTTGTTGATTTAGGGCTGCGGGGATACCTTTGGGAAACACTATGAGCCCTGGTGATGTCCTATGATGCTATCACAAAGCGTTGTAGTTGACCTGTATTCCTCAGGAAGGGACAGGTGAGGCGAATGACTGCGTGTTGCCGAGAGGGGTAGCACCACGCGTGAGGCTGAACTCCTTTGTGTAGCACACCAACATGGCGTTGGCCGCCGAGGCACTCTCAGGCGGTGGGGGCTGTTTTGCTTGGGGGCAAGTTCAAATTATATGTAAAACTAGCCGCAAAGCCGCCCTCCGGGCGGGCTTTTTGGCTACTCCTGCGGAGGGCTTTTTGGTGGGGGCCCACCACCTGTGGTTTGGGGGGCTTCGGCCCACCAAACATGGACTCTCCAGATACCCCTTCTAACTTTCCTGAAATCAGGATGTAGAAATGTAGTATTCCCCCCACCCATTCACTTTACCCATACCCATCCAACCCCTACCCATTTACTCACCCATTACCCATCACCCCCACCCATTACTCACCCCATTACCCATCACCCCCCACCTATTCACTCACCATTACCATCACCCCCCACCATTCACTCACCCATTACCCATCACCACACACCCATTCACTCACCCATTACCCATCACCCCCCCCCATTCACTCACCCATTACCCATCACCCCCACCCATTCACTCACCCATTACCCATCACCCCCCCCCCATTCACTCACACCTTACCCATCACCCCCCACCTATTCACTCACCCATTACCCATCACCCCCCACCCATTCACTCACCCATTACCCCTCACCACACACCCATTCACTCACCCATTACCCATCACCCCCCACCCATTCACCCCCCAAACCCATTACCCTCACCCCCCCCCATTCACTCACCCATTACCCATCCCACCCCCCACCCATTCACTCACCCATTACCCATCACCCCCACCCATTCACTCACCCCTTACCCATCACCACACACCCATTCACTCACCCATTACCCATCACCCCCTACCTATTCCCTCACCCTCACCCATCCCCCCCCCAACCTCACCCCCCACCCATTCACTCAACCATCAAACCCCCCACCCATTACCCATCACCCCACCCATTCACTCACCCCTTTCCCATCACTCTATATCAAGGCTTTCCTCAATTCTCGCAATCCACTTTTGTTTTCACAATTCTCGCTAATAGGCTGCTAAAAAAAAAAAAAAAAAAAAAAATGTGATCGGATCATCTCATAAGGGGCTATGACCTTCCCCTGGGTCAACCTGATTCCAAAAATGTGCCATATGAGGTGTTTGCGCCACGGGGGGCGGAACCTATACCACACACACACCCCAGACAGACAGACAGACAGACAGACAGACAGACAGACACACTTTCGCTTATATTATTATAGATAATAATGAAGTAACTGTGAGAAAATTTGATATTTCTTATTCAATATTTATCTAATTTTGATTACATATACCTTAAAGAAACATATCGACGATTTTTGTGGGACAATTTTTTTGTTTGTGAAATATATAATATAAATTCACATATGTTTTATCAACGATTTATCCAGCACCGTTATGTACTACGCATGAATAGGAATATGGGTGAAACATGACAAATCAACTGATTTAAGGTGCAAAATCATTCGGGCTGATCTAATTTTGAATGTTTCAGCTATACATATGGCTATCTATATATATCCCTATAATTTCTTGTATATGTATTGTATGTATTCCACGTGATTTCATCGACCAGTTATATGCGTAAATAATTTTCTGAGGGAAATCTCGTGATTTCTGCATTCACTTATACATATGAATTCGGTAACTAGTTATCCACGTGGAAAAGACATGGAAATTTGGTAAATACAAGTGTACACAAGATTTCACCAGATTTCCATGTATAATACACATGGAATTCATGAGCTGTGCCCACTGGGTGTTTTCATCTAGTTGTATTTTACAGGGCCTGAGCAACGCTCGTATGGCCCCGTCTCCATATCAACATTTTTATCATACATCCTTAGTGCTTAGTTTTGGCCGAAGCCAGCACCCCGGAGAGCAGGTCACAATCCCCGGCTAACACCCGGTATCCATTCACTGCTGGGTGGACAGGGGCTCGGGTTTTAAGGAAACAGCCCATCTGTTTCCGCTCCGCCCGGGGATCGAACCCGGGACTTCTCGGTTGTGAACCGAGCGTGCTTCCCTTACATTACGGAGTACCCTGTGTATGTGTGTGTGTGTGTGTGTGTGTGTATTTACCTAGTTGTATTTACCTAGTTGTAACATACAGGAAAAGAGCTATGCTCGTACTGTCCCGTCTCCAAATCTACTATTATCCAGCTTGCCTTTGAAGTCCTGAATACTTCTTGCATTAATCACTTTTGCATCAAGGTTGTTCCAGGCTTCTATGCTTCTCCTGCGAATGTGTTTGTCTCTTCCAAATATTTCAACCATTTGTCCTTCACAATTTTTTCACACATTTTTGCCGCTACACTTGTTAATGATACTGGCCTGTAATTTAATGGTTCTTCTTTGTCTCCTCCTTTGTGAATTGGCACAATATTTGCTCTTTTCCAATCAAGTGGGACTCTGCTCTCCTTGATAGAAACTCTCAATTACACTATGTAACTTTCCTGCTAGTTGGTTACTGAACTCTTTCATTATCCAATTCGACACTCCATCTGGCCCCGGGGCTTTTCTCACATCTTGACTTTCCATTAGCCTTTTTACTTCTATTACGTCCACTTCTATGTCTTCCATTATATTTTCTTTTGCTATTATATTTTTCGTTTTAAATTCACTTTCTCTTGTAAATACAGTCTGTAAGCACTTATTCATCACCTCAGCCTGTTGTAATGCATCTTCGTACCTATGCCTTCTACCTTCAGCTTATCTACTCCTTCCTTGTTTTTCATTTTTCCATTTATATATCTATAGAAAAGTTTCGGTTCGTTCTTACATTTTTCTATTATATTTCTCTCATAGTTACTTTCTTCTTCTCTTCGGATTCTTACATATTCATTTCTGGTTGTTTTGTACTTCTCCCAAAGGTTGATACCTCCTTTTTTCCTCCAACTATTTTATGTTTTTTCTCTT
This sequence comes from Chionoecetes opilio, assembly GCA_016584305.1. Taxonomy (NCBI): domain Eukaryota; kingdom Metazoa; phylum Arthropoda; class Malacostraca; order Decapoda; family Majidae; genus Chionoecetes; species Chionoecetes opilio. Next base: position 30,201 of record JACEEZ010022098.1, read on the forward strand.
TCTAGTCTTGCTAATTCACATTTTCTGTTAAAGTAATCGTCCAGACCCATTTATTTGGCCTGATTATGTTGAATGTACATTCAAAACACCTCATCCACCAAAAATAATTGATTTCCAGGCCTTATTTCCGTAAAAACACTTATGTTAAGCGCGTTTTTTTTTTTTTTTACCTCCAACAGGGCTACGAATGTTATTGATGACGTTACGGGAGGAACTCCAAGGTAAACAACACTCGTCTGCCTCTGTGAGACCTGTCGGCAAATGTTATGATGAGCGATTGTACTTCGGTGTCAGACAGTGAATCTGTTGCTGTGATAGATCTAGAGTACGATGCTCAATCTGAGACCGAACTAAATGATGCTGCTCGCGTATATGAGGAAAACGAACCTCAGATTGTGATGGGAGCCCAACCCTATTATGTTTGAGCCAGAATACGAGGTGGATGAACAGGTGTTAGCGGAGCCTGCTGAGGTTCAGCAGGAGGATCTGGCACTTCTCCAACACATGGATTGGTAAGTAAGGGAAACAACCCAGCAAACACAAAGACGGAGGGCCTCCGGAGGCCCTCCGTATGTCTTATCGGCGGCCCGACGGAAGTGTACGACGTAGGGCCGCTGGGAATTTGCTCAGAGGCTCACCGGCAGGCCGCTCCCAGCGGCCCGCCGTAGGGCATATAACCATTTACCGTTGTTATATTAACTGATTGAGGAATATTTATGGTTATACTTTCTAAGTATATTGCAGATATAGTAATGTTTTAAGGGGTGTTGCACAACCCATTAGCCGATTAATAGACTAATGGGCTGTTCAACACTTATAAAAACATTACTATATAATGCAATATGCTTAGAAAATTTAACCATAAATATTCCTATGTCGTTATCCAGTAATACGATGAAAAGGAGATTGCTAGGATCATAATTGCTACGGATATTGTTTATTTCATAAGTACAAAAACGTTTTCGTTATTGAGTTTACATGCTGGTGTACGTGGAACACTGAACGGCGTGAACAGCCATGTAGAAGGATATTGGTTGCGGCGAACAACATAACAACATCCACCCACTCGTGCGTTTTCCAAGTAACTGATTATTTTCACTCAGACACAGCGCCAGGCGCCGTCAAGGAATTCCTAAAAAAACGTGTCGTACTGCAATTATTTATATTATTCAGTCTATTTCGATATAATGAAGGAGCGAAAACATGTTATAACTAAGTTCTCATTATGTTATCGACTGGTTAAAAGGGTGACAATTTAAGCCTTTTGTGGGTTTTTAACCCTTTGTAATGGCTATCGTACGTCTGGCAGTTTAGTGCATTGATAGCTGGGAAAAGATTTCAAATAATTTTCTATTCTAAATCATGATATTATTCATTTGTTAACTCCATCATCTACATATTCCTTATTAGGTGTACCGTTGAGTATTAATATGTGTTGATAATATGTTGGAAGTTATTGAAATAAGGGAAAATATGACCTTGTGTTATTCCGTAATAATCTTCGCCGCGGTTAATCAAGTGTTATTTTTATATGATACTAGCTACACACACAGACAAACTGATAACCTTTTTCCATGTAAACTCCTTCCTATGTACGTATATCTCATCTTAATTTCTATGTATCTCTGGGTGTTCCTGATAAAGCTGGAAATATTTGAAATAAACTGATATATGATAATTTCTATAAACTATTATAAAAACTTTTATTACAATTTTTAATAGCTTGAACAGGCCTAATAATAGTGATGGTACCGATATTGAGATACTATGTATATTACTGAGTTAATATATATCATATGAAATGAATATTTCCCACTTACAAATACGTACCAGCGCCCAGCGGGCCTCCGGAGGATTGACGTCAAGTTGCCGCTGCTTGTCACTACTGATGTAATACTACATCAAGATAATCATATAACTTGTTTCAAAATGTTTACACATAGAAATATTCAATTCTTGAAATTCTGTACATTAATTTTCAACATAGTAAATTATCCCATCTGAAAATACACCAGCGGGCCTTCGGAGGGCTGACGGAGGTAAATTTGCCGCCGGCGGCCGCCGTTCGCCGCTCTACGGCCTACGTCGGCCCGCCGGTGATGGTTAGCTGGGAACAATGTGTGTGTGGGAATCACAATGCAGGTACTTTCGAGAAAATCCTATGGTTAGTTTTGGAGCTACCGCCAAACGTCATTACTCGGAAACCACATACTAGCATTAACTATAGCATGGAGTTGGAAAATATGCGGGCGGGAATGTAGACAGTGTGACAGCCAAGGGAGTGTTGTGATGACTGGTTTGTGATGCAGACTGCCATACAAGGCTACGCTATTGTATGTGTGTGGCCACGGGATGTGTGGGTGGGTGGGGGGTGATGTAGACAGTGTGACATGACAGCCAAGGGAGTGTTGTGATGACTGGTTTGTGATGCAGACTGCCATACAAGGCTACGCTATTGTGTGTGTGTGGCCACGGGATGTGGTGGGTGGGTGGGGGGTGATGTAGACAGTGTGACATAACAGCCAAGGGAGTGTTGTGATGACTGGTTTGTGATGCAGATTGCCATACAAGGCTGTGTGTGGCCACGGGATGTGTGGGTGGGTGGGGGGTGATGTAGACAGTGTGACATAACAGCCAATTGGCTGTTTAATGCTAGCAAGTGTAAAGTGATGGAAGTGGGCAGTAGCAAAAAGAGACAGAGAGGAAAGTATTCGATGGGAAATTAATGGATAATCAAATAAAAAATGGCTCCAAGTCTGAGAGATTTAAATCTCTCAGACTTGGAGCCATTTTTGTGGCTGCTCTTTGTATTCTCTCAATCTTCCTTATATCCTTCTTTTTATGTGGTGACCAAATCACTGCCGCATATTCCAACCTTGGTCGAATCAAAGATGTTATCAATTTCTTAATCATCTCTTCATCCAGATATTTGAATGCCATTCTTATATTCCTCAGCAACTGATATGTATCTCCTGTGATCTTGTTTATATGTTTCTCAGGTGACAAATTGTCTGTAATCCATACTTCCAGATCTTTTCGACCTTTGTTTTGATTATCCATTAATTTCCCATCGAATACTTTCCTCTCTGTCTCTTTTTGCTACTGCCCACTTCCATCACTTTACACTTGCTAGCATTAAACTCTATTTCCCATAGTTGACTCCATCTGAAGATCTTGTCTAGATCCTTTTGTAAATCCTCACAGTCCTCTTTACTTTCTACTTTTCTTAGTAATTTAGCATCATCAGCGAATAAACGCATATAACTGTTTACTCCTTCTGTCATATCATTTACATAGACCAAGAACATCACTGGGGCCAATACTGATCCTTGAGGAACTCCACTTATCACACTGCACCATTCTGACTTCTGATCTTTTATTACTGTTCTCATCTCTCTGTTGCTCAAAAAGTCTTCCATCCACTTCAGCAAACCACCCTTCAATCCTCCTACATGTTCTAGCTTCCAGAGCAGTCTCTTATGAGGTACCTTGTCAAATGCCTTCTTTAGGTCCAAGTATATGCAATCGACCCACCCCTCTCTTTCCTGTGTCACATCGACCACTCTCGAGTAAAAGCTTAATAAATTCGTTGTACATGACATTCCTCCTCTAAATCCAAACTGACCACCTGCGAGTTTGTTTGTCTCTTCCAAATATTTCAACCATCTGTCCTTCACAATTTTTTCACACATTTTTGCCACTATACTTGTTAATGATACTGGCCTGTAATTTAGTGGTTCTTCTTTGTCTCCTCCTTTGTGAATTGGCACAATATTTGCTCTTTTCCAATCAAGCGGGACTCTGCTCTCCATGAGTGAACTCTCAATTACACTATGTAACTTTCCTGCTAGTTGGTTACTGCACTCTTTCATTATCCAGTTCGACACTCCATCTGGACCAGGGGCTTTTCTCACATCTTGACTTTCCATTAGCCTTTTTACTTCTATTACGTCTACATTTGTCTTCCATTATATTTTCTTTTGCTATTAAATTTTCGTTTGAAATTCACTTTCTCTTGTAAATACAGTCTGTAAGCATTTATTCATCACCTCAGCCTGTTGTAATGCATCTTCGTACACTATGCCTTCTACCTTCAGCTTATCTATTCCTTCCTTGTTTTCATTTTTCCATTAATATATCTATAGAAAAGTTTCAGTTCGTTCTTACTTTTCTATTATATTCCTCTCATAGTTACTTTCTTCTCTTCGGATTCTTACATATTCATTTCTAGTTGTTTTGTACTTCTCCCAAAGGTTGATACCTCCTTTTTTCCTCCAACTATTCCATGATACGATACGATACGCAGGTACGATACCTGCCATCCTTTTTCATTTTCCTTTGAACTGTCTTTTCTTATTCTTTCTCTTTTAGATATCACTTCTTCAGTTTTTGGTCTAAAACTCTCCAATAGAATTTCTGTTTTTTCCTCTTCCGTTCTCAATTAGTTTTTTTCTTTGGCTTCCTTAAACAGTACATTCAAACTGGCTCTTTCTTCCTCATTCATGTCTTTTCTTATCCATATTTTCTTATATTCTTCTGTCTTTGCCAGTTTCCATGCCTTAGACAATATATCTAGTGCTGTATTTTGTCACCTAAACTTAACTTTTAAACTCCGCTATTTACTTGCATTTCTTGTTATTTTTGTCTTTCATAAGGCAGAATAATCTCTTGCGAAACCAACGATATATAATAATGCCAGGAAAAAAGAATAAACGTGGTTGAAATTGATAACATAGCCAAAACATTCGCCGCAGAGTCAGGGCATTACGCGGGGCCCCTTAGAGAGCCCCAGACTTCTGTCGCAGTGGACGGAAAAACTTATTAAACTTTTCTTGCGTGAAAGGGTTAACCCCTTCAGACCCAGAACTAGTGAGGCAGCTTAGGTAGTTGATGGGGACATGCCGGATAAAAGCACCACATTTTTTCAAGGTACTCCTCAGAATCCAAGCTTCAATTCTAGAACCGGCGCAAAGCGATCCGATCATTTTTTTAAAACCCTAGAACGCTAAACTTCAGTTTTTGTAACATGATCACTACACAAGGGTACGACGTACCCGAACTTGGAAAATAAAAACAAATACTATATATGAAGATTTATTGAAACAAACAATTGCACATCGAAATGTATGTATCTTACAATTAATTAACCTATTTATAATTACTACCGTAGATAACAGTGAAGTCGCCAGTTCTACGTTGCTTTGTTATTTACAGACGTGTGGTGGCGTTAATACTTACATTTCTACATCCATGATTTCAGGAAAGTTAGAAGGGTCTATCTGGAGAGTCTGTGTCATTTTGTGTCTTCATCTGTGTCATATTAGGGCTATAAATTAACAAATGACAAAAATAAAACCGAGTGGCGACCTCACTATACCTACTACAGTAAAGTCGCCAGCTAGTATTTTAACCCAACAGTTGAGTCGCCACTCTGGGGAATTCAGGGAAATTAGAGGTAAAGTAAAACAAGTCTATATATATTAGCTGCGGAAGATGCTTGGATATATAAAAATTCCTCTGCCAACGTGAAAATAAATTCTATTCAAGTTTGAAAGATCTGGCAAGTCTTGTGTCCTGTCGCCCGAAAAGCTATTGTTTACTTTGTCGTCGCGCGAAGAAAAACGTGAGAAGCAAAATGCGCAACAGTTATATTTGCAGATATAATCATAAAACAACGCTGAAACAGGGTAGATTATACAGTCATGATATAAACTACTGTGTAACATCTTCAGTGGCACATAAAAATCAGTAGTAATGCTATAATTCGTAATATTTGGCGCCTGGCGACTTCACTGCAGGTGGCGACTTCACTGTTATCTACGGTAAATACTTAACGTTATGTGGGACAGATTTTTTTAAATAAAAGTTTGAAAACCCATTTTTTTTTTTTTATTTAGAAGAAAAATTTACCATAAAAAAAACCCACCGCCGATTATAACTAAACTTAGCCTAAACTCTCCCAGATAAGTGGCCACTGCTTTCAGGTTGTCTCCAGACCTCGGTCAAAGCGCAAACTGTCGGGAAGAGAGGTGAAAAAAGGCCCTTTTTTAGTGACGAAAAAATGTCAGTTTTTTTTTAAATAATACGTTTTTAGCCTATGATTTCGGTTGTAAAGTATATTTATCGACTATTCACAACAAAATAATGGTGCTTGGTATAAAACGGCAACATTCAAACTTACCTCGGCATCACATACAGTCGTCACAGATAGCGTAGTAGTGGTTGGGGCAGACAGGCTTGTTACAGGTGACACACCTGAATCGTGTCTTCTTATCAAGCTTGTTTGGACAAGCACAGCACCGCGCCTTTGGTTCTTTTGACAAACCTGCTGGATTCTTTCTAGGGCCACCCATTCCAGTGGGGTTGATCCCGCACACTTGGGCTATTACAGCCTTCACCTGACGGTGCTGAGTCGGGGCGCTGAGGCGGGTCTCCGCTGAGGGCTTTATAAGGTCCAAGGCCAACTGATCCATATATTTTTTCCTGGTCAGGGGTGTGTTCCCATCACGGATCATGTTGGGTTTGTGGATGATCCACGAGTTTATTAGAGCTGCATTCAGGATGCCGTAGAAAAGGCACAGCGGCCACCTCTTTGTTTTCCTGCTGCAGCTGTACTGTGCACACATTTGGTCAAAGGTGTCCACACCACCTTTTGTCTTGTTGTAGAAATCTCTGGCTTCCCAGTCCCTGTTATGGATGGCTGCGTGTGCATGGAGGACATTAGGAGAACGGTCTTCTTGGCAGTAGCTGTGTCTGGAACGTAGGAGACCAAAGTTATGTCATTGGTGAAGAGGAATGCACTAGTTCCTGGTACCCTGTTGCTCTTTTCCTTCATCATGATTGGAATCTCTTTCTTATTCCCCTTCACAGTTCCCACCTGCGTCATCCCACAGTTATGGAGCAGATCTTGGATGAGGGGCACTGAGGTGAATCAGTTGTCAACAGTAAGTAACATTACGGTTGGTGTGGTGGTAGGGCCGTGTCAGGTCACGAGTAAATGTGTGGCAAAGATTTTCCCTAACTCGCGCATGGGTTCCCTGCTTCCCCAAGTAAGGAATGCCTGTGAGAAGGTAGTGTGTTGCTGGTATTTGGGGGTAACTTGTATGGGGGGTTTAGAACTGGTCAACGTTACTTGAATGATATTACTTGATTATAATTTGACAAAAGATTACAACTTGAATGGAGGATTTAACTTAGTCTTATGACTTCACTATGTGATTATAGTTTGACCACGTCTCACTGCGGAGAGTACTGAAATGGGGGATGTATTTAAGGGGAAGAGGTAAGGGTTTAGGTTAAGGGAAACAGGGTGTGAGGTAAGGGGGAAGTGCTGCCACCAGCTCAGGCGAGTAGTTCACTGGGTTACTCCCTGGGCACGTTTGATTAATATTAATATTAGATTTATCTGGGTAGTCGTGATTGATACGTGGAATTATACCGAGTAAGGCTGACTCTTTTGGAAGTGTGGGGAATTACTGTCCTAACACAGAATAATCACCTGGGGTTTTATAATAAACACAAGAACTATATTTGAAACATCATCCTATTTATTCGCCATGAAACATTATTGCTGTTTGAGACCTTAGACACATACATAAACTCTAATCTGGAACGGGCAAGCTACTTTAGAGCATAATCTCCCTCACAGAATCATTCTTAGAATTTCCACCTAAATCCGTATCAACTGAGCACTATAGGTATACATTGAATATATATATAGGAAAGAGAATGTGAGAGTAAGGAGTTTGGTGTGTTGATTCCCAATGACCACGTGGCCTTGAGAGGAAGGCATGGGACGCCCCCCGTTGAAGCCTCTCCCTACGGGAAAGATGGGTGGAGACTGGTTAATAATACTTATAAGGATGGGTGGACCTCCTTTACGTTAGCGTACACTAAACATAGATACCCATGTTTGAAAATATAGATAACAATATGATAACAAGGAAAGGGGGGGGGAAAACAGGAGCGAATGTCGGGCGACTTACCTACGGGAAAGATGGGTGGAGACTGGCGTCCCACGGCTTTACCCCGCCCGAGGCAGAAACAAAGGGGAATCGTCTGAAGGGTCTAGACGTGACCTCAAATGAAGAGCTTATAATCACAAACTAATTAATAAAATAATGAAACTCGTGTACCTAAGACCAGGCTGCCTATAATACAGACCTGTTACTTTGATATAGAAGAATTTAATATGCTTAATCTAATACTCAAGAAGGGTGTGTTTACTTTTAATTTCAACAGTCCGAACGCGTTTTCAAGAGTGAGATGGTATGGAAGTGTTTCTTAGAAATTTGGTAGACTTTCAATTGAGCGCGTATCTTTACTAACACGTCCATGTATGACCATGACCGATAACGATAGGGATTATTTTGAAAGACATTAAGAATCTGGGAGTGTTACTCGGTCTGATCAGATAGCTGGGGAAAGATGAAAAGATTTGAAATCATTAGTTATCACTGATCGCGGAATAATTATCCCACGGATTTTGCCTCGCATACGGCATGTCGGGGGGGGGGGATGGAAGGAAGGAAGAAAGAAATGGCGGAGAAGGAACGAAAGAAGATAAACAAAATGGCGCGTAGGAAGGACAAATGATGAGAAAATATGGCGGAAAAGATAGAAGGGCGATGAGTCACCCGTGAAACTGAAAAAAAGAACTACTTACAAGACATAACTCGGGAATTATATGATAATAATTCTCATACTATCTCTCCCGAATAATGGGCATTACAGTAGTTGGTGGTCACGTCATTGGCCAATACAAGTTTGAGCCCATACTTAGCTGGCTTGTTCGGAATGAACACATCAAACATCAAACATCATCCTGAAGGAACATTTACCCCTGTAGGCAAGCAGCTGTTCATCCACAGTAATGTATTCATGTGGAATAAAATGTTTTTCACAGGAGCCAATAAACATGGCCCACATACTCCTAATGGGAGCTAATTTATCAGTGTCGCGCCTCACTGCCCGCGTACGCATGTTGTCAGAGCGCAGGCAGGTTAGCAGGAAGGTAAATCGGCACTCCGACATGGCAGCCCTGTAGAAGGCCGACCCTGTAATAGGGCTCCACACTTCCTTGGCGGACAGGTGGTTGTCGTTCCTGTAACCACTTAAGATTAAAACACCAAGCAAGGCTCGTATCTCTGTTGCTGTGGTCCTCTGAATGGTCGCAGTTTTCCTAGTAAACTTTGCTGCAATCTCATCTATTTTCTGGTTTGTCCATTGTACAACCTGTGCTACAAGTTCGTCACTTATAAAGAGACAGAAGCACTCTTGTAAGGTTTTAGCCTGCGCAGCTTCTTGTGTGGGGCCAGGAGTAAATGGTCCAATAATATTTCTTGCTGCTGTCCTTGTCGCTGCTACCACCTGAGGCCTTGTTTTCCACACGTACCCCTGCCTGCTCGTCATTGTGGCATGGTTGAATTTTACAAGCAGGTCGTCATCATCTCTACCAGCACAGTCACGTCGTCGTCGTCGTCCCCGGGTGGCAGCAGGAGTAGCAGCAGGAGGGTCGTCGGGGTCATCTGAGTTAGTAGCCTGTGGGTCAGCAGAAGGGCCAGTAGCAGGGGTGGTCACAGCAGGGACAGCAGCAGGGGTGGTCACAGCAGGGTCAGCAGAAGTAGAAGGTGCAGCAACAGGGAGCAACATCGCGGAGAGGTGGCAGGCGAGCGGTTTGGTGGACGGCGTGCCCGCTTGGCACGACCGCGATAATCCTTTGCCTCCCTACGACGGCCTGTTCTCACGCCTGCCTCGTGGTCACTATCTGAATCACTTTCACTAGACATGTCTTGTGGTCGTAAGACAAAGTCAGCATCGCGGTCACTATCGTATATTTTTTCCTCACATTCAAGTTCGTCACTGCCTTCGTCACTACTTTCACCAGTATAGCCGTGAACAAAATACCTTCTATCTCTTCCTGAGACACATTTTCACGTCTGGAAGCCATGATGAACACTATAGTTATAATACACTGTAAATTTGCTGTAAGTTTATCACTTCCTGAAAGGGAAAATAATTAATCACTATAGCCACACTTATTGCAGTATCCGTAAACAAGGGTACGTAGAACCCTATTTGGTTTTAACCCTGTATTTGTAAACAAGGGTAGCTACATCGTACCCTAATGACGTTCTATGGAAAAAACCAGGGCGCGGAGCGGAGCGACGTGACCTACCGCTGTCAAGGTTGGGGAAACACTGAATCTATAGCGAGTATGGGCGCAATGGGCCCATCAGAACATCACGGATACTAATGATATCACTAGCGACGGGTTCCTCGTACCCATGTTTAGCGTTCTAGGGTTTTAAACACTTTTTTTTTTTTTTTTTTTTTTTTTTTTTGTGCCTATAGCGCCTGTAGGCAGTAGTGGCCCAGGGCTAGGTAGGTAGACCCTGGAGGTTCACTTGAGTGCTGTGATGGTTGGCCCTCGCCCGTGGTGGCGCAAGCAGGATTTCTATAGTGACGCCTGTGATTAGAGGCTCATGCCGCCTCTATGTGTCATCCGATGCACTCGCAATCGAAGGTAGAGTTAATGGGCAGCATGTGGGTGTTCTTAGGCCACTCCACGGTGCAGAAAGATTTTGGTTTTCTTCGGGGATCGAACTCGGGTCACCGAGAACGCCACTGAGAGACGCTAACCACTCTGCTACTGCCTCCCCGATAGGATAGCCTGTACGATAGAACTTTAATATTTTTCATTTAATTACATGCATATTACACCGCCGTTTCTGGATGCAAGAATTCTCGACGGTGCTGCTGTGGTGTATCTGCTTCCTCATACTAATGTCACCACATTCAATGCTAATGGCGTTTTCATCCCCCACATCCTCAAGCTATTTGAATCCTGCAGAAGAGTCGATGTGGTCTGGGACAGCTACATTGCCAGCAGTATCAAGGAGTCAACTAGAGAGAAAAGGGGAAAAGATGTACGGAGAAAGGTCGGTGGGCCAACCAAGGTGCCCAACAACTGGCCCGACTTCCTCCGGGATCCCACAAACAAGGAGGAGCTTTTACAGTTCCTTTCAGACAAAGTCGGCTCCAATGATTGGCCAGATGGAAAGGAGATCTTCATAACATCAGGCACAGATGTGATCAGCAGAGGTTCCGACCACTCCATGCCACGATGTGACCATGAAGAGGCCGATACAAGGACTGTCGTTCACCTGAAAGATGCGCTGGACAAGGGATGCACCACCTGTTTGGTACGCACTGTCGACACAGACGTCGTTGTCATACTGATGAGAAAGTATCATTCTCTGACCAGCCAGCATCAGATGGCAGCCATCTGGGTAGCCTTTGGAACTGGAAAGAACTTCATGTACCTGGATATCAATGCCATATGCCATGCTCTGGGAAAAGATAGGTCAACGGCACTGGCTATGTTCCACAGCTTCACGGGCTGCGACACAGCTTCCGCTTTCCTTGGCAAAGGGAAGAAATCAGTATGGGAGGCTTGGAATGCCTACGTGGAGGTGACGGAAGCCTTCAACAACCTCATGAATCACCCTTACATGACTGTGACAGTGAACTGCAAGGAAATCCAGCTGCTCGAGCGCTTCACCGTGATCATCTACAATAAGAAGAGCAACTTGGACTCTGTGAACGAGGCACGTAGGGAACTCTTCTCCCAGAAGAACAGGACAATGGAGAACATTCCCCCAATGCAAGAAGCCCTTCTGCAGCACACACTGCGCGCAGTCTACCAAGCTGGAATCTGGGCAACCAGTGATCATTGTGAGCAGAAGCCTCCAACCCCAGAGGGCTTTGGATGGACTCTAGAGAGTGCAACGAAGACCTTACGTCCTGTGTGGTCCAACCTGCCTGTGGCATCCCAGGCCTGCAGCGAACTGGTCAAGTGTGGCTGCAGAAGCGCCCCGTGTGGAGGACGATGCTCATGCAAGAAGGCGCGGTGGAAGTGCACAGAATTTTGCAGCTGCCGATGTGAGAAGTATATAGGTTAGCCGGCTTAGTGTGAAATGTAGTAATTGAATTTTGTGCAGAGAAGGGATTTAAGACATTAACACTGCATGTTTCCATGTTTTAATATCAGTTGTTAGCAGATGCCTCCATTAAAACCTTTGAACTGACCTTCATGCTTTGCTCGCCTACTTAATTGTGTACTCAGTATGATTATTTCATGTGATTTAATTATAAGCACCCCTAATGGGCCAAATAATGAGCAACCATACTCAGAAAATACCTCAAAACAAGAAACATGGCAATTTTGCACCGTGTTGGGTAAATATACGCACGGTCTGAAAGAGTACATTTTTTTCTTGATTTTCGTATGTGTTAAATTGCTCACATTACAAAAATGTATCGTAGAAGCATATGAGTGGTCGTATCGCTTGGCGCCGGTTATAGAATCAGAACTGGGACCCTGAAGATTGCCTGATCAAAATTTGGTGTTTTTTATCCGGCATGTCCCCATCCCTCTGAAATTCGGTGCTAAGCTGCCTCACTAAACGTAATTTCCATTGTAATTTGGGTATACCATTAGACGATTTTGAGTGACTATAAGCAATATTTTATAGATATGACCTGTTTAGTATCCTTATCCACTAGCTAATTTGATATTGTTGTGTACACTTTAGCTAGACACGGGTTACACCAAACACAGCTCACACACAAGTTTATTTCGGCGGGAATATGTAGGTACAGCGGAGGAATGCCACGAGAAACACCGAGAGGAGGAGGGGTGTCCTCTCACTGTGGTGGTTGGTAGGTAACTGAAAGAAGCTGGTCTAGGAAGCCAGGAACGAAAGGAGGTGCGTGAGGAATTTGGGTCAAGAGCGAGTCAGGTTTACGCCAGGTGTTGGCTTGACCTTTAGGGGTAATTAGCCAGGTGTGTGGCCCCAACCTGGGGCCACCACAGTACACCCCTTTATACCCCCCCCAATAAAAAAAAAAAAAAAAAAAAAAAAAAAAAAAAATATATATATATATATATATATATATATATATATATATATATATATATATATATATATATAACTATATATATATATATATATATTATATATATTATAATATATATATATATATATATATATACGTATACATATAATAATAATAATAACAATAATAGGTGAATAACACAGCCGCTGTAGTATTGCAGTCAGAAGAACCGGAGGCGATGAATGACCCGCCTCGAGCGCGTTGTGTAGTTCTCCGGAACGAGGCCGTCTATACCCTCCCCAGCATCGCTGTCCTCTGAAGGCGAAACCACGGCCGCGGGTGTAAGGGTGCCGGGAAGGGGAGGAGGCGTGGTGTCGGACACCGCCAGATCTGGAGGAGGAGAAGCAACTTGTGGAGGGGGGGAAAGGGGGGGGAGGTGAGGATAAGGTGTTGGGGAGAAGGTGGTGGGTTAGGTTGTAGGATGAAGAATGGGGGTGGGGGAAGGTGTAGTGAGTGGGACAGGTGTAGGGTGAGGAGAGGGAATAGGGCTTGGTGGAGTATGGGCTCGAGGGGGAAGGGGTGGCGACGAGGCCGCCACGACCTCAGCGCTGAGGAGAGGTTGAAGAAGAAAGGAGGGGGAAACCCCCCGTATGGGGGCAGGGAGAAGGACGACAAACCGGGGGTGAGGGAGCGAAGGATGATCTGAAGGAGAAGGAATAGAAGGAAGGGGTTACACATTTTGAGGGAGGGGGGGAAGAGGAGGTGACGGAAGGAGATGAGCCACCTTCACGTGGTCGAACGACGTCACATACGGGTGCCTACGAACGTCGAGGGTGACGTGCTTTTCCGAGAGCGCCAGGACACGGAAGGGACCCTTATAGGGTGGGTCCAGGGGTCTCGTGTGGGCATCCGTCCGTAGGAACATGTGTGTAGCCGCTTGCAGCTCCGGCGGGAGGTGAGTGGGAGGGACGCGGCGGGGGCGTACGTGGGGGCGTGGGCCGTAGTGCAGCCATCGCCTGCCGAAGCGCCGGGAGGAAGGAGAGGGCGTTGCTGGCATCCGTCACTGGGGTGAACTGGCACGGCAGACGCAGGTCTTCCCCATACACCAGTTCCGCCGTCGTGTGATGAATATCTTCCTTCTCCGTAGCTCTGAGTGTGAGGAGGAGGATGGGAAGGGCGTCTACCTAGTTTGTTGGGTGTGGCTGGGGCCGTATGGCTTCCTTCAGGCGTCTGTGGAAACGCTCTACCATTCCGTTGGCTTGAGTTGATACGCCGTAGTACGCTGACGGCGGGTTCCCAGGAAAGCCAGCAGGTCGTGCATGGGACTTAAACTGCACTCTTTGATCCGTGATGAGAGTGACAGTGCTACCCAACCCGACAGGAAATGAACAACCGTGCACTTCGTGGTACTATCAGGCATGGGAATAGCGGCGCCCCAACGGGTCACTCTCTCCACACACGTCAGCAGGTAACGGTGACCGCGGGAGGCCGGAAAGGGACCCACCAGGTCTACATGGACGGTGTGAAATCGTTGGGTGGGCGTGGCGAAGGTGTGGAGAGAGGCTCGTGTGTGTCGGTGAATCTTTGCCGTTTGACAGGCAAGACAGGCCCGCGTCCATTCCTTGATGTCACGTCTCATCCCAGGCCATACCGCTCGCCTGCTCGTGATGCGATGGGTACCAAGAATACCGGGGTGGTTCAGGGAGTGGTAGTGATTGAACACTGACCTGCGGTGTTGACGGGTGATGAATGGGCGTGCGTGGCCACACGATACATCACACCAAAGTCTGGCCGCGGATCGAGGACGTCGTGCAGGACCAGGTGGAGCGCTGTGGGCCCCTCAATTAGGACTTGCAACTCAGGGTCTCCCTCCTGTGTCGCCGCCAGGGCCACGTAATCTAGCGGCGCAGGCATTGTGACCGCGGACATCATCCGGGGGGTTATATCGCAGCGGGAGAGAGCGTCGGCCACGGTATTGTCTTGCCCTGGGATATGGCGGATGTCTGTGGTAAACTCCGATATATAGGCCAGCTGTCCGGAGACCCGGTGGGTGAAGCTTTCGCCAGATTGCACCCATAGCGTGTGTTAATGGCTTGTGATCTGTTAATACTTGAAACTCTCTGCCCTCCAGGAAGTGACGGAAGTGTCTCACGGCCTCATACACCGCCAACAACTCCCTATCGAAGGCGCTGTAGAGGCGTTGGGAAGGCTCCAAACGCTTGCTGAAGAAAAGGATAGGGCGAAGCTCGTCCTCCACCTTCTGCTGGAGGACAGCGCCCACCACTTCTGCAGAGGCGTCAGTAGTGAGGACGGTGGGGGCATTGGGGACTGTGTAGGCGAGGAGCGTCGTGGAACCCAGTTGTTGTTTGATGTTGTTGAACGCTCCCTCGGCTTCATCAGTCCACTGCAGGGGCTTCGGTGAGTTTTTCTTTATCCCCTTCAGGAGGTCATGTAAGGGGCCGAGCCGAGCGGCAGCTTGGGTAATGAAGCGGTGCACGGTAATAATTAATCACCCCCAGAAATTCCCTGAGCTTCCTGTACGACCGTACTGACCGTGCTGACCGTACGAGGCCGCGGGAAATCCGCGATCGCTGACACCTTCTGCGGGAGGGGAGATAAGCCCGCTGACGTGACTTTGTGGCCCAAAAAGTCCAACGCCGGAGCACCCAACCCAACTTTGCTGGGTGGATCCGTAAACCAAACTCCTGAAGGCGAGTGAGCAGCTGGCGCAGGTGGAGTTCGTGTTGTTGGTGCGACGATGAGGCGACAAGGATGTCGTCGATGTACACCACGACGAAGTCGAGTCCCCTGACTACTTTATCCATAAAGCGCTGGAAGGTCTGAGCCGCATTGCGTAGTCCGAAGTTCATGTAGGGGTACTCAAACAGACCAAAAGCGTCGTCACTACAGTCTTCGGCACGTCCTCTTCAGCCACGGGGATCTGGTGGAAGGCCCGTAGAAGATCAATCTTCATAAAGACTGACCGCCCGTGCAGCATGCTGTGAAAATCCAACACGTGTGGAATAGGATAACGGTCCGGCCGGGTCATGTTGTTGAGCGCTCTGTAGTCGCCGCACGCACGCCATTCGCCTTCTTGGGCCTTCGGTACCATGTGGAGAGGTGAAGCCCGGCAGCTGTCGGAAGGTCTTATGGTCCCCTCCTGCAGTAAGTGCTCAAACTCCTTTTCCGCCGCCTGGAGGCGTTCAGGAGTCAAACGCCGCGGTCGAGCAAAACAAGTGTTTTCACCATCGTGGCGATGGTGTGTGTTACCTTGTGATCCGTTTTGGCGGGGCTGGAGCGCTGAGAAGTGAGGAGAGGGAATTCCTCGAGAAGAGCGTCGTACAGGACCGGCTGGCGTAGGTGTGTCAGGAGGGGTGCTCGCTGCCCACAGGGCAGGGTAGGAATGACCGTGTTGGTTGGGCGATGCAGTAAACGTCCGCGCCGGGAATCAACGAGCAAGTCGTGGAAGGAGAGGAAATCCACACCCAGGATTAGCTGATCCACCTCAGCCACCTCGAAGGACCAGACGCAGGGCGAGGCAGGCGTGAAGGAGAGACGGAGAGTCCGCGTACCATAGGTGGCGATTGGGGTGTTATTAGCGGCCAGATTCAAGGTCGTAAGCGGTGCTGGGTAGGGCGATATGATAAGATACTACGATCCTATCTAGACACTTTCTATCTAAACGCAAGTACCAACTACAAGGTTATTGACTATACAAAGCGCCACCACGCCAGGAAGAATTTGGTGGGCTCGAACCGCTGACCGAATGCAGGGACGCTGCACACAAGTCCATGACTCTACCAACCGGGCCACCCTGACGGATTGGGTTGGGCGAGGCGATCATCTGACGAGGGCGGCACAACACTGACCTCCGCCCATGAATCCACCAGGTAACGCATCCCCGACAGCGTGTCGGCCACCCAAAGCAGCGTCCGGCGGCCAGGGAGTGGTGGCGACCAGTGGCGGCTCGTGGCATAGGGCTGCAGAGCTGCAGCACCCCCAGACACTCACTACCATGTGTATGATTCCTTTAGAGACAGCAGAATTGATACACTACTAACAAATATATCATACTAAAAAGTCATTATATTGATGTTTGAAGATGTTTGAAGAATTTAGTCAGTTATCGACGCAGCTGAGATGGATCTCCATTGTAACCAGACAGCTCTCTCTCAGACTACCCCTAGAGAGCTGTCTGCTAGTGCTTATAGTGTTGGCCGAAGCCAGCACCCCGGGAGGCGGGTTACAAACCCCCGGCTAACACCCGGTACCCATTCACTGCTGGGTGGACAGGGGCTCGGGTTTTAAGGAAACAGCCCAACTGTTTCCGCTCCGCCCGAGGATCGAACCCGGAACTTCTCGGTTGTGAACCGAGCGTGCTTCCCCTACACTACGGAGTACCAAAATATGTTATTTAAATATTTGTAATACGTTACTAAGTGAATTTTCATTAAAACCAGACCAAAATTTAAGTTACTTTCATATTTGCTGTACGATTTTGTCTGCGCCGCCGCCGCGCCACTTGTGAAAGTAATGAGCTGCAGTCGAGGCAGCTAAGTCTCGTCCTTCTCGTGTTTACACTGCGTGTAGACGGTGTGGTTGAATCGTGCTTTCTTTAATTACCCAATTTCGATGGAAAATCCATTGAAGTATTTGCAAAACATCAACTTATCCCAGCTGACATTAAATGAAAAGACTGAAATCAAGCGGTACCGAATTTATTTTCAAGTAATACTGTAATTCTACCATCACCACCTCAGCCATCCCATCTACTACCAACACTACCACCCCCACCATCCCTTCTACCACCACGACTACTACCATGCCCTGAAATCCGTTGATATCAACTACAACTCATACCTGAAATAGGTAAAATTCGTGTATCCTACTGTTGTGTGAAGCTTGCAGTCCCTCCATTGTATTTTATCACGAGCCGCCACTGGTGGCGACGGAGGCGGAGGCGCTGCAGGAGACTGGGTAGGCGAGCGGTCGCGGGGTGATACGCCCTGTGGTGGGTTGACCAGGGGCGGAGGGGCACGGCTGGACTTGTGCAGGGAGTCGGGCGGCGATATGCGGGGATCGGGCGGGTTGTTCGTCAGGATGACACGGCCCGGAGAGTGCCTCGTGGTGGAGGCCCGAGAGGCGGGGGGGGAGGGGGGGGGGAGAGACAGGTGTGCGTGCACCGACTCCCGCGCTGGCCGTTTCCCGAAAACGAACAAGGAAGTTGACAGTTCCCTAGAACTGATACTCGAGAAATGCCAGTGGTCGCTGGCAGTTTTAACTCAAAGGTTACTACAAAGGTGGTCTACTGTGTTTTCCCTCCGCGACTAGCATTTTCGTAGATCAATTTCGCGATAATTATTGATGCACCGCATCTGAATACCAAAAAATATAGTTCTTCTGTTGTTCTACTAATTGTATGGATGACGTGCATTACGATGGAACGTTCTAAAATAGCAATTTAATGCAAATTACTCGCCTCGAGTATCAAAGCTTAATATAATTTTTACATGTATATTGTAGCATGTTTTATTGCGGGCGATTTCACACTGTTTTCTAAGACAGTACTGCTGCGTCTGGCAAACGCTTGTCAAAATACAATAAGCAATGCTTTGAAAAGAAGAAAAGTATAGAATGCCGAAATCGTACAGAGCGGCGACAAAGTAGGTTATAATGGACCCTACCCATAACTACGTCACGGTTTGTTTACATCGGTGCATTGTGGGGATAAGGCGGGGTCGCCGCGGGTGGACCTACGAAGGGAAAACTACGGCGATGGAAGAATTTCGAGTTATTTTGCGCGAAATTGATATTCCAGGTGCTATATTACAGTGCTCTGTTCTCCTGAGAACACTATAGAGAAGACCTGAGGTAATGGCTGATGTGCAGAGGCTTTTAAACCAAGAAAACAGAGTCATAACAGAGCCTCGTCAAAAGGTAAGCAACTGGTAGGTACGTAATGTGTCCCTACCACTTGCTTACTTCTTAATGAGACTCTGCTGTGACTGTTTTCCTGGTTTAGAAGCCTTTGCACATCAACCATCACCTCAGGTCTTCTCTATGTTGTCAGCGAGCACGGAAATGTAGCACCTGGAATATCAATTTCGCCCAAAACAACTTGAAATTTTTTCATCGTCGTAGTTAGTCTTCTCTTTGTAGGTTGTACATATTCATGATTATGATAGTATTAAAATACCTTATTAATTGAGTTCCTTTTGTTGTCTTTCCTCATAATAAGTAGTGGTACATCATGGTTTAAGTGTTACTTGACGAGCCAATGAATACTCTTGAGTCTATACCAACATCACCAACCTTTGCTTTGATTTATCTTATTGCTCCATCCATAAACAAGCTGCATAACCACTGTGACATTATCCATCCTTGCCTCATGATATACCTGGTACTGTCGTCTACCGATATTTTTCTCCCTACACATATCGGGAAAACTCGCTAACGGTAATGGCTAGGTTAGATTTTGCTTTGATTTATCTCATTACTCCATCCATAAACAAGTTGCATAACCACGGTGACATTACCCATCCTTGCCTCATGGTACCTGGTACTCTCGTCTACCCAAATGCTCGTCCCTACATAAATCGGGGAAAACTCGCCGACGGTAATGGTTAGGTTAGGTGTAATAATGGACGAGAGTTGCGCGGTCGTTTTCAGAGACACAGACTATTTTTTCTTGGCCTACAATAGGTGCTTGTTTTAATGGAGATAGTTTTTTTTTGCGCAAACCCATTAAAAAAACAATCTCCATTAAAACAAGCACCTATTTTAGGCCAAGAAAAAACAGTCTGTGTCTCTGAAAACGACCGCGCAACTCTTGTCCATTATTACCCCTAACCTAACTATTACCGTCGGCGAGTTTTCCCCGATTTATGTAGGGACGAGCATTTGGGTAGACGAGAGTACCAGATACCATGAGGCAAGGATGGGTAATGTCACCGTGGTTATGCAACTTGTTTGTGGATGGAGTAATGAGATAAATCAAAGCAAAATCTAACCTAGCCATTACCGTTAGCGAGTTTTCCCGATATGTGTAGGGAGAAAAATATCGGTAGACGACAGTACCAGGTATATCATGAGGCAAGGATGGATAATGTCACAGTGGTTATGCAGCTTGTTTATGGATGGAGCAATAAGATAAATCAAAGCAAAGGTTGGTGATGTTGGTATAGACTCAAGAGTATTCATTGGCTCGTCAAGTAACACTTAAACCATGATGTACCACTACTTATTATGAGGAAAGACAACAAAAGGAACTCAATTAATAAGGTATTTTAATACTATCATAATCATGAATATGTACAACCTACAAAGAGAAGACTAACTACGACGATGAAAAAATTTCAAGTTGTTTTGGGCGAAATTGATATTCCAGGTGCTACATTTCCGTGCTCGCTGACAACATAGAGAAGACCTGAGGTGATGGTTGATGTGCAAAGGCTTCTAAACCAGGAAAACAGTCACAGCAGAGTCTCATTAAGAAGTAAGCAAGTGGTAGGGACACATTACGTACCTACCAGTTGCTTACCTTTTGACGAGGCTCTGTTATGACTCTGTTTTCTTGGTTTAAAAGCCTCTGCACATCAGCCATTACCTCAGGTCTTCTCTATAGTGTTCTCAGGAGAACAGAGCACTGTAATATAGCACCTGGAATATCAATTTCGCGCAAAATAACTCGAAATTCTTCCATCGCCGTAGTTTTCCCTTCGTAGGTCCACCCGCGGCGACCCCGCCTTATCCCCACAATGCACCGATGTAAACAAATCGTGACGTAGTTATGTCTGGGGCCCATTGTGGAGGCGACATGCCGCGCATTGTGGCGGGAAAATTGAATCAAAACATTTCGACTTCACGCGTCGACTCATTGCACTTCCAGGCTTTCTATCTGATTGATACACAATAATAACAGAAAAATATGACTGCCTAGGTATAGTTAACTTCTAAATATTCGTTATTGACTATATAATATCATAGAGTAACATTTCCATCGCCTCCTCAACTATAACCTTCATGGTTATTTGGTTATATACATATTTTACAGAATCAGCCCAGCTAACCACCACCGGCGGGCCTACGTAGGCATTAGAGCGGCGAACGGCGGCCACCAGCGGCAACTTTGCCTCCCGAAGCCCTCCGTAGTGCCGCTGGTGTATTTTCAGAGAGGAAAATTTATTATCTGTAAATCAATGTACAGAATTTGAAAAATGTATTCCTTTTATGTATAAACATTCTAAACACAGTTATATATGATATTGATGTAGTCATTGTATCAGTGTGATAACCAGCGGCTACTTGACGTAAGACCTCCTTGCCAGCGGCCCGCTGCTGTATATGAGTGCCAAGAAATATAATGTATATG